>NEWO01000170.1:472639-492251 GCA_003013225.1 Phalaenopsis aphrodite
ATTCGACTTGTGTTAAGAAAGGCAGAGGTAGACCTAGGAAGACTTGGGCTTATTGTATTAAAAATGATCTTAATTTATTAGAACTAAATGAAAATATGACACTAAATAGGACGCAATGGAGAAAAAGGATTCATGTGGCCGACCCCACGTAGTGGGATTAAGGCTTTGTTGTTGTTGTTGTTGTTGTTGTATGCAATAGATGATATTTGGCTTTGATGGTTATTTTGAGTTTTGAATCCAATTGCAATTCTTTTAAAATTTCTAAAGCTGGTTCAAATAGCCAATGAACAAAACCAAACTTGCTTATAGCCTAATAATCAGTTTTGTACAATCACATATGTTCTTTAAGTAACTAACAAACTCATATGAATAAATTAACTATAAAATAATGATTAATGGGAACCGCCAATATAGGAGGTAAACATTTGATAGATGTCAATAATGAATGATGCACTATAACACAAGAGCTTTCTACAGCAATAGTGCATGACGTATGATGTAGCTCATGCTTTTTTATTAGAAAAGCACAAATGCACGAGCAAATGGTGAATATACAAATAATTAATGACATAACAGATATGATGTAGCTCATGCTTTTTTATTAGAAAAGCACAAATACACGTGCAAATGGTGAATATACAAATAATTAATGACATAAAAGATATAATATTAAAATGAAGTTAAAAAATGCTAAATTTTGTTATAATTTTCTAATTTGTATTCCTAGATCAAAATGATGGTCAAAAGAAGGCACATAAATAAATAAAATCTAATAAATTTGAGGAACGTCCCATCTATTATAATTTTCAAGAGTGAACATTACTGTTTGCATGTGAATGCCTACATTGAAAGGTTGAGGCTATTTCAATTCAGTGTCAAGTTGTATAGGGAGAATTATTGAGAAAAATTAAATTGCCAAGCAACTTAACATACTTGCTAAATGTAACAAGTTAAGAATCCACAATCCACAATCCACAATCCACAAATGAATAACACAATAATAATACTATAAAATGAAACAAATTTTGGTACAAATTGCACCTGGCACTATGCAACACGCCCTTCTTCATTATGTTGCCATCCTTTTCTTTTGAAAAGCCTTCCTTCGACTTAGTGAGTCCATCACTAGCTCCATGATTTTGCTTGCCATCTCTAAAGCTATCTCTGAATGACTCATCCTCCCTAGTACCACTTGAGGTCCCATAATGCTCACTCTGGCGAAAGCTACTCCCACTATATGAGGTTGAACTTGACTTGTAAGTAATTCCTGTTGATGATAGCCCAAAATACCTGAATGCAGTATTGCACACAATGACATGTTACAGGTCATGTTTTCAAAACAGTCAATGCTAGAAACAACACCGGAATATCCACTAGCTCACTTATCCCGTGTCGCATCAGCTTTATTTCTAACGGCTTGAATTTTTTCCTTATCTCCAAGAAGGGCTAAAATGGTTTCAACTTTCTTTCTCACATTGATCCCAACATCCTTCCCATTAGGCTCAACATACTCAAAATCTGAGAGTGACTTCATGAAATATAAAAACATAAGAATGAGAAGTTCAGAAAGAAGCATCAAACTCAAAATAATATCCAAAATACTACTCCATAGATGAGATTGAGTTCATACAGAAATTTGATGACTTTGCTCCAGAATGTTATCAATTGCCCGTTCAGACCCATTTGCTATCAAATACTCAATAACAGACAAAGCCTAAGATAAAATTAAATAAATCAATATTTCAAGTAAATAATTATTGAATAACTGGTAATTGCCTGTGATTAGTAGATGTGTTTCATGTGGAGAAAATAATTATGAGATAAGCGCCTACAACCAGCAATACCTTATAAATATGACGCCAATTTGCAGTCTTATCTCCTACTCTTGTCCAAAGTACATTCATAATCATCTGGCATTCAGTGCTGATAAGGGCAAAATAAGTTATCTTACATTGAAGAAAAATTGTTCTTTGCTGATGAAAACATAAATAAATTGAATCCAGAAGTTACAATTTTTTTGTGGCTTGTGCGAGCTCAGACAAAGCAGAACCGTGAGGACCCCAAGGTTCATCATTTGTTGCATCAAGGACCTGAATTTTAACATGTCAAACTACCAAGCAAAGGTCACTCAATGTAGTCATTGAAAGTAGACGTTATTCGTTAACTTTATATGACACATTAAAACTTACTTGCCACCCAAATAAGCCCTCTAAGCAAACAAACCATGATAGATGAGAAGGTTTTACCAATGTCAAAAGACTAGAATATCCAAAAATGCATGGAAGAATATGATGCAAGAATCAGTTAAAATGAAGAAAAAAGTATACAGCCCATCAATAAAAACTAGCTCAACATTGTCTTTTAGAGCAAACAAAATATGCTTCTTGGCAAATGTTAGATTAAAAGAGCTTTAGGGGGTGTTTAGCTACAGGAAGGATTTAAGTTAGTAGGATTTAGTAAATCCACACACTTGCTAGCTTTATTAAATCCAAATTTAACATGAATCGAAGACAAAGTTCAGACCTTAAATCCGAAATTTCATAAATCTATAGAACTTGTGCTTTTTTATGTTTGGATGGATTTAGTAAATCCGATAGATAAATCCTATCACTTTTTCCAAGGATATGGTAACTCATCAACTACAAGGAAATTTAATCTCTCAATTAAATTGGTTCACTGACAGATAAATAAAAGTATAAGTGATCTATTTAGCTATATCAAATTTGGCAAGTTTGCAAGAAAAAATGATCTGAGAAGTAAAGTAGTTTTAAACTTGACGAACTACAATTTCAAACCAAACATGACAAGTAACTTTGCATGCAAATATTATACCTTGCACCAAAATTCCAACAAACCAGACAACCATCTACTAACAATCAAGCAAATCTTCAAATTCAGTTTGCAAAAAGTAAGCATTGTGGATGATTTAGGGTGTAAATTAAAATTCTAAAGCAAACATCATTCAACATGCAAATCCAGCATATGACTGAACAAATGAGATTCTGTAAGAGGATTCAAAATCCCATTCAAGAGCCAGGCAGAATAATTACCATATAATTTCACCTAAAAAATGCAAGATGGAGCCTCTTCAAGAAACCTAGACTCTAGTATGTAACTTTTTTTTTTTTCTGATCTTCGAAAAAGATCATAAATAAAAAAAAAACACTGGTTCCATCAGTTGCCAAATGTTACCCTCATGGCCTACTCAACAGAAGTAATACATTTGTATAATCAATATTGCACATCCAATTTCCAACACTCTAACCCGAGTTAACCATACCACAACATTAGGCCGCCACAGCTTGGATCTATACCAGCAGTCTTAAAATTTATTGAATTTTCTCCCTCAAGAAGAAGATTTCACACACATAACCGGATCTACAAAAGCTGCCAAAAATACATGCTGCTTTATACACCAGCAACCGAATAGCAAGTCAATATCTAACCTTTTGTTCAATCTCCGGAACCTTGAGTACTTTCAAATTAACCTCTCTCTTTCTGCAAAGAGAAAGAAGAAGAGTCAAAAAGAAAAAAAAAAACACAGCCTTTCCATTTCCACAGATCCAGATTCACGAGTCAAGCTGATCAAATCAAATTCAAGATTCAAAACTTACATCTCACGCACAGTCTGATCCAGAACCTTCATGAAATCCATTTCTAGTTATATCCTGAGGAGAAATTGACTGAAAGCCTAAAATGGAAGAAGAGAAGCTAAACAATGAATCGCAGCTTTGATCCGATGAACTTCTAAGAACTCCGCCGCCCAGATCAGAGAAAAAAAGGAGGAAAGACGCCGAGACCAGCAGCTTGATGGTGAATTGGCTATCGCGATCAATAGCTTTCGCGAACGATTGCGGAGGCTAGATGGATTAGCTGATATCGTCTTTTTTTTAAGTTATTATATTTGGAAATACATCAAATTTTACGTTTTCATTTTTTTATTTTTATTATGAACTAGAAACTAAGGAATCAGAGGATAAATAACCAATTGAGTATTATTTAGCAGATGCCCGTCAAAAAACTCCATAATAATGATTTTTAAAAAAGAAGAATTATTTCTAAAATTACAATATGTGACTATGTCATCTCTAAAGCATAAAAATGTTTACATGTGTAAGTTTCTCCCATATTTTTTTAGGATAAAAAAATAAACTTTTATTTTTTTTAATTTACAAAGCAACAAATAGCCCTCAGCCAACTTTTTACCAGCTATGGTTGAGTCAAGTTTATGATAGTTCGAACTTGACTTGCTATAATAAAAAGTTGGTCATGTTCAACTTGAACTTGTGTCGAGCTTTTATTCATTGTTCAAACTTGACTTGTTTAAATTTTTCAATATTTGAGCTTGATTTATTTATGATAAATGAAGAGTATTTAAACGAGCTAAAAATTCAAACGAGAATCTACATTTTCATTCAAAAAAAATCAATAAATGATTTTACAAATTTAATCACAGTATTTCATATATTGATTATAAACTCTAAACCTAGTTGTATCTTTCTCCTCCATTTTACTCTAAATCTCTCACTTAAAGGTTGTTTGATAGAATGATTTGTAGAACATTTAAGCATGATTTAACCTAAATCCTACCAAACAACTAAAAATAAAAGCTTTGAAACCTACAAAAACTTAATATCAAGTATTTATATATCATATATGATACGAGTAATTAGTTATCAACAAACGAGCTAATATTCTAGTTAATAAAATTTTATTTAAATAATATATCATACATGATACGAGCTAGATTCAAGTTTAATATCGTTTACTTAACAAACTATCTATTGAGCAACAAACAAGTTTGTTTGTGAACATAAACGAACAAGTTCGACTATATTCATGTTTAGTTCACTTAAGCTTCGTTGTTCAAGCTTGTTTCTTTACTAATTTAAACGAACATGTTCAAATCTTAATCGAGTTGAGTTTGAGTTGTTCATCGAGAGCATTGGTTCATTTAAAACCCTACTCCTTACCTTCTGTGTATTTATATAAAATATATTGTAGAAATAATTTAATTAGAAATATCTAATTATTTTAATTTTGAATTTGTGAATTTTAATATCTTTAAATTAAAATATTTTATTAAATTATATTCTAGAATTTTAATTTTGTTTAGTATTTTTATGTGAAAATAAATTTATTTTTATATCTAAATTTGCTTTTAAATTTACATTTAAATTTGTTTCTTATATATTTATTATTTTTTGTTGTATTGCCAAAAGCATCAAGGTGGGCCCAAGGCACGAAGTTCAGTTCATTAGGATAATAAAATAAATTGGTGATCGAATAACCTAACTAAAAGGTTTGAGTTGGCTAATTTTCCTTTGAAGTTTAATAAGAGGAAATTATTACGGCGATTCAGTTAACTCATTTTGAGAAAACATGGCCTGTCGTATGAGCATGGCAAATTCTATACCATGTTATCCTAACCTGATTGAGTGAACTTGTTAACTCGCCATAGCCCCAACTGGACTAACATAAGTGTTACTGAGGATCACTATCAAAACTATTATAAGAAGAGATACATTCTTAGAGGAATTGATAAATAAGGAAATGTGTTATCAAATGAATATTTTAATGCTAGCTCCAAAAGGAGATAATAAACATAAATGAAAAACATATCTTTTACGATCAAATTTTAATAATGCCATTTTTATAACATTCTAACCTATTAACCGAGTCACTTAAAAATAAGCAAAATCATTGCATGAAAGAGCTCAGTCTCTGAACATTAGAAAATACTAATTTCTATAGATCTTTCTTCTGTGTTCTTGGTGCTCCAATCCTTTCATTCTAACTTTTTTCCTTAGGTATGCTACTCTATGGTTAAATCATGATCTAATCTTCTAAAAGGTGTTGTGAGCAAAAAATATGTTACAAATAACAATAGAATTTACCTAAGGGGCATAATCAATAAACAAAGCCATCTCCAATAAAATGGAGTGATTAAAGAGTTTTTAGTATAGTAGATTAATGAGTTCAAAAAACAAAAAACATGTTACAAATAACAATAGAATTTACCTAAGGGGCATAATCAATAAACAAAGCCATCTCTAATAAAATGGAGTGATTAAAGAATTTTTAGTATAGTAGATTAATGAGTTCAAAAAACAAAAAACATGTTACAAATAACAATAGAATTTACCTAAAGGGCATAATCAATAAACAAAGCCATCTCTAAGAATATGGAGTGACTAAAGAATTTTTAGTATAATAGATTAATGAGTTTAAAAAACAAATGATGATACTGATGAGGGAGATAGTAGAGAAAGTCTTAAGAAGAAGATCGAGGGTGCAAGGATCCTTTGTGTCCCAAGAATTAGCAATTTGATGAAGAAGAGTATTTATTACATAAACTAGAAGATATATATCATCTTTGTAAATAATGAAAGATGAAACCTTTCTCCCGATAATGCGAAGAGAAAGGAGGCAATTAGAGCTTCAGAGAATGTTAATTGGAGAATGCCTTTTCCATGAAGATTGCAAAAAAGGAGGCTTAGAGAGGCTCATAATTCCATCCTTGGAATCATGCAGAGGCTCGTATTTTCTATTTGACCATATGCCATGCTCAAAATAAATGATGTCATTAAGTGTTGTTTACTATTTTTGACCCTTAGAGAGTTGGCACTCCTGTTGTTCAACAACTTGATAATACGAGCCATTACCCCTTATGCAGACTTCAAGCACACATTCATCGTTCAATTGTCAGTTCATAAAAACCATAAGAGAATTCACAAAACTTACAAAAAAAAATCTTTTAGAGCTGATAGAAGGATACAAGCATTTATTGCTCACTTAAAAATGCTAGAAATAAAAGAATGTAAGCCTATTGTAGTGAATGGCGTACTTAGCCAAGGATTAAGAGATAGACCTATTTGTTATACACTCAGTTTCCAACACTCAAGAACCATGGTCAAATTGTTGGAGCTATCTTCATCGAAGAGTATAACTCTTTATTTGTTAAATCTGGGATGTGGCACCAAATACAACTTTCATTGAAAAGGAGATTTAACGTGATTGACCAAAGGGAAGGAAAGCACGATACAAATCCTCCAAAAAGTTTGAGCTTTTAAATGTGTTAATCTTACACTTTTCAAGAATCTTGAGTGCCTAACTTGTCCTACAAAAGGTGAGTTCAATATGAGGAGAGGCGAGTTAATTATGATGCAGAGTAGAGATCACTTCTTCCCATGCACCAATTGTTAATTTTTATTATCTTTAAAGTTTTAATGGTTGAAGTTGTCAAAGGAATTCAAAATAAACTTTTAGAAGCCAACAAGTACAAGGCTAGAGTTCACTTACTAATGTTAGAGGTCATATGCATGACCAAAAAAGATATTTTTGTATCATCATGACCACGATCATAATACTAAGGAGTAAAAACATCTAAGAAGCCTAATTGAAGAGTGGATTAAGGTAAAAAAGTTGAAAGAATTTGTTGCACTAGAAGAGAACACTCAAAGGTAAGGGAAGGCATTAGTAGAGTGCTGACACGGAGATTTGTATAAGCAAATATTTATGAAGTTGACACCACTTAAAGGCGCCAAAAACTAGATGCAGACAGATTTATAATAATATGTAATATAATCCTAACAAAATACTTTTTATAAATATAATTTATCTTTTACAACTCTTTTTAAACTACCAAATCTCTCCTAAATATCAATGCAAGTATACGTATCCTTCAAGTAATAAATAGCTCTAATAGAGTCCTAGATATTGATCCCATAGGGAAGTTGGAAAATCCTCAATTAAATTATGGAAATTATTTTATAATAAAAATAAAAAGTAAAAGTAAAGTGCAAAATTTAAAAATTGACTACTCAGGTGAATGTTAATTAATATGCAGATGTAAGATTACAGAAATTAAACAAAGCTAAATATTAAACTTTCAAAAGTAAAATTGCAAAAATTAAACAAAGTTTTTGTTGTGACAGAAAATTCAAATTTAAGAAAGCATCCTTCCCCTTTACTATGAGTATATGGTTTGTGAAGAAATTGAAATCATATGAAAATATTTATAAAAATTGTTTTCTGCCAAATATGAGCAATCATATTCTTTACCCTCTTCTGAGTGCCATAAAGAACATTGACTAATCCAGAGTTTGGTCCCTAATTTTGTGGTTAGGCTGGGAGGATATCGGCTGCTACTCCAGAGCTCCCACTACTCCCTCCCCTGAGGGCTAGCAATCTCAAAATAGTTTCCAATCAACTGAATCAAATTGGGGGTTTTAATCTGTCACCTTAAAATTTCCAATTCTGCATCCAAAAAAAGTATATTTCCTTATTTATTTGCACCCAATCCCGTGAATGACATACTCTCCCATGAAATCAAATATGATTCTCCCTATGTTGTAGAAATCATATCTCATTTAAGAACATATATCTCTCAACAAATTTTAGCATTTCAAATGGCTAGATCGAAAAGTAAATGAAGATCAGAGTTCAAATCATCATAAATTATTATCATTTAAAACCGTAGAAAACAAAATCTATTCTTCAAAAAACTATATCTTCAAAGTAAGAAGAAGGATAAAGAAGACTCTTAGAATTCATGAGAAGGATACGATAAAATATGAGTTTCATATATAAAAATAAGTTTACAAAACAAAAAAATAAAAATACAACTTATCTCACAATCCTTCCCAAGCCAATCCCTAGAAGTTCTCTCTAAGCCTTTCTCTCTTTACAATCACTCCCAATTCCCTCTTAGAAATGTAATGAAGAAGAAATCTCTCATCTTCCCTCTCCTCTTACAAACCTAAAAGAAAATCTCCTCTTCTCTCTCTCTAACTCTCACGCCACACCCCAAAAGCCTCCTCTTTTTCGTCCCCCTTTAGCCTCTTCAAGTTTTCTTCTTTTATTTTGTGTTGCCTCCTTTAGAAAAGAATTCAAAATTCCCTCCAAAAATTCCTTCAAAAGTCAACTCTTTTGAATTCAAAAGATGTGTCATTTGATCCAAGAGTCATATCCCTTCGTAAAAGAACCTTCCTAAGTGTCTAGATGCATTAATTACTCTAAGAGATGTGTAGAACAAGTGTCCCTTTGAAAATTCAAGCAAAATTCATTTCGAACCGCCTTAATTTGAAAAACTCATCTCTAAGGCATATTGCACCGATCTGCGAGGACAAGTAGGTCTAAAGTTAGAATTACCCTGATTGTTCCAGTTTTCTAATGGGTTTACTTTATTTTTCCCCCATTGTTCACTTCCACAACTAGAATTGTTATTCCAGTACAAGTTTAGATGATTTTTCTAACTGGGTCATAAGAATTAGAATATGGCTTATTGGGTATATTAATAACATTTATAGTTTCTAATGCAGTTTGAGAATAAAGCATTTGTAATAATGGATGTTCTTCAATCAATTGAGGTGTTTGAGAAAAATTCATTCCAATTTGGTCTATTTTCCTAGATAATGTAGCAACTTATGAAGAAATCATCAAAATAGCATCATTATCATGAATACTAGCTACTTACTTAGGATTTACCCTTTGAGAAGACCATTGAAAATTATTTGTGGCCACTTCTTCAATTAAAGCATAAGCTTTATCAAATGATTTAGACATTAATGAAACTCCAGAAATAGCATTTACGATAGATCTAAGGGATCCAACTAATCTATTATAAAAAGTTTAAAATATTAACAAGTCTGGCAAAGCTTGATGTTGACACTTTCTAAGGAGCTTCATAATTTGACTCCCCTTCATATTAAGTAAGAGAAGTAATATCATTTCTAAGTTTAACAGTTTTTAAAGGTAAAAAATACTTAGCCAGGAATATTTATGCCAACTCTCCCTAAGTTTTAATAGATCCAGGTGCTAATAAATTTAACCACATCTTAGCTTTGTCCCTTAATGAAAAAGGGAAAATTATAAGTTTGACGACATCATTCAATATGCCATCATATTTAAATGTAACACAAAGTTCTAAAAAACTTGTAAAATGTAAATTTGGATCCTAATTTGGTGTTTAACTAAACTGATTGTTTTGTACTATTTGCATTATTGCTGGTTTAAGTGCAAAAGAGTTAGCTGCAACAGTAGGAGTTTGAATATTTAAGTGAATTTCATCTGCTGTAGGGTTTGCATATTCACTTAAGAGGGTTTGTATATTCCCTTAAGAGTTTTTCTAAAGTATTATGTTCATTTTCATCAATTTGAATTTCAATATTATTTTGTGAAGTGTTCAACATATCTTGAAAATTATGAAGTCATCCTTGTTGTCAAAATTTTCTTATAATACAATCTAATTCAAAATCGTAGATCACTAAACCTTCATATCTCAAACTACTCATACAAATAAAAAATTCAAAAAATAAAATAACACAACAAAATTAAATTTACTTTATTTTTCTTTTGGTTTTTAAAATTTTTCGATTTTTTTTAAAATTTTTGGGTTTTCTAATTTTTTTGAATTTTTAGTTTTTGAATTAAAATCCACAATTTAAACAAAATTGAAAATCAGAAAGTTTACGTTCCAAATTTTAAAAAGTTTTCGTTACCTATCTCCAACAACGACGCTAAAAACTTGACCCGACCCACAATTACTTATATTTTTAACCTCCAAAATATTGCCAAAAACTTACCTGAATTTATATTCAGTGGCTAGTGTGAATAAATGTAATGATATGAACAATAAATAATAAAACTTCACACTATATGCACTACGTTTCAAGTAATATAGGATTTTCCTTAAAAATCGAGTATCGATCCCACGAGGATAGTTAAACTATTTAAATAGGCTTGCTACTCAAAACCAAATTCTATTTAAACTGCATATTTAAATGAAAAAAAAATATTAACAATGGTTAAGACTAAATTAAAACAGATAAAAATATCTATATTTAACAGCTTAATAAAGTAATTCTAAAAATTTTGAATAATATGTAAAGATCTTTCCATTTACAATGAGATATTAATCTATATAGGATTTCAATGAGTGAAAATATGATGATGTAATATGCAAATAGGAGCATTCCTATTCTTTTCCCCCTATCAGAGCTTGCAAAGAACATTGACTAATTTAGAGTTTTTCACCAGCTTGTCTAGTGGTGATGAGTAGATTCTGACCTCTTTCGTTCAGCTTACTTACGGTGCCCTCTCTATAGAACCTACTAGGGACCCTTATGATCCAAACTCTAAACCAAATTAGAAAAAGAATTCAATTTTTCACCTTAGAAAAAACAACTCTATGCCCATCAAAACTTATCTCCCTATCTATTTGCACTCTTCCTTAGGTGATTGCAACAACTCTGGCCAGAAAGAAGTATGACACTCACTAGTTGGGTGTTTCTCAACAGATTTTAACCTCACAAGTGGCCAATTTGTAAATTCAATGAAGAATCGATAAGAATGAGAACTGCTCATAATTCAAGGAGAATAAAACCAAAACACCTAATTTGTATTGAAATCCAAGTTTTAGAAATAAAAAAATCAAACAAAAATACAATGTACCTTATGTCTTCTTCCCAACACAAATTTTGTAGTCTCCTTGAAGAAATCTCTTAACTCTTACTCTTAAACAAACAAAACATAAAATTAAACACTAAAGTGGGACTTCAAATGCTACCAAAAAGTCCTTTATCTCATCCATTTTTTGTATATATTAATAGATCTTTGAAAATAACCAATGGTTGCTTTAAATACCCCTTTAAAATTTGATCAAATTTAATGGATCTTCTAGAGAAGGGAAGTTACTGGCACTATAACACCCATTGCTCATGACTTTGGCACTATAACTCTGTTGACCTCATTTTTAGTTACTACCTAGCTTTTTCCTGATTAGTAGCTTTCCTGTTGACTATTTCTAGAGGACTAAAAAAGGAATCCTCACCATTAGAAATTCCAAATTCTTCTTTACTCAACTTGAAGTTGTACATGTTGGTCCTAACCTCTAGCACTTAGTAGGTGGGGTTAATATGGAGGAGCTCAAGTGGAGTCCCCTATAAGATGGTCATACCTTAGGACTAACTCTGGGTGATCTGGTTCTGGTGGGGCTAACTTGAACACACTATACTTTTTCACATCCCTTAAACCCTATGACTCCTTAGGTTGGTCTTCTGACCCCTTTTGGAGAGCTCATATGGATAACCCTATAACCCTAGTCTTTGGCTAAGAGGGTTAGAACCAACATATTGAGCATCCAAAATGAGTCCTCACATGGCTCCTATTGGTTTCACATGACTTCATGGCTTGTTGGCCAATTTTAGCCCAAAATCACCAAATTACTAATATACCCCTATAACCCCAATCTTCACCAAAAATCCCAAAATAACCCAAAATACCCAAATTTGCCCTAAAAATCATCTCAAACCACTCAGCACTACCTAAATGGACCAAAATCCACCAAAATACCCCCCAAAAAGTTGCCAAAATTACCAAAATGCCCCTCATGACCTAAAAATTCCAAAATTACCCCAAATATTCTCAATTTCAATTTTTTATCATCAATTTGACCCAATTTGAGCAAATTAGTCCAATTTAACTAAAAGCCCCAATTTTCCCTTAAAGGCCCAAATGTCCCCAAATTAACACCAATTTTGGCCCAATTGACCCCAATTTTGCCCAATTTTAATTCAAAATCAAAATTCAACATCCCCAATCCTAATCTAAACAAAATTTAAGCTCAATTTGACCCAATTGCAAGCTAAATTTTACTTAAATAAAAAAGCCCCAATTTTGACCATATGCCTAATCCACTAAATTAGCCCCCTAATTCAATTCAAAATCACTTCAAAATCTTCCAAAGAATTCATGACATATTCCTACACCAAAATCAACATTCAATTAGCCCAAAATTTTAGCCCAAAATCAATTTCAATTTCAAAAAACCATGCCCACTACACTTAATTTCAAAAGCTCAAATCCAAAGCCCACATCACAATTCTGTCTCTTCATCATCCATTTGATTAAAATCATTGCTAAAGTCCTAAATTCAAAATGAAATCATTCCATATCAAGCATCATTCTGAATGCCACCAAAATATTTCATAAATTCAAAAATCCCTCTTCATGAAAGTTAACCAAGCCAAGGACAAGCCATGAAACCACTCCCAAGCTATAGGTGAGTCATGAGAGCCATGCCACATCACCATACTATTAGTGGCAAGAGGCCAAGACACTTTTAAGCCCCCTTAAGATTCTTTTAACGCTTTTAATGACACACTTAAACCCATGATTATCCCAAATCCTTTGGATGGAGACCTCTCCACACCACTTCAACTAAGCCATCTAATTCTTCTTAGCACCCAAGCCGTCTTGAGGGGTGAACCCAACCCAAAACCATGATTTGACTCAAATTGACCAAAAATAGCCCTTCCAAATCCTATTTTAATTCAAAAAATTTACACATGGCCAATCCCAATTGACTTCACCAAACCCAAGCCCTGACCTCCCTAAGTCAGATGGTGACCTGAGCCTAGACGACCGACCACCTAGGCTGCCGGAAAAGCCACCCAAAAATGCTCCCCCATGGATAAAACTCAAAATTAAACCCATCCAAGCTATCTCATCCCAATTGGATTTTTTCACCTTGCTGGCATCCACATAAGCAACCTAATGTACCCACCAATTGCCCCTAGTGGCCTCTCCTTCCCCATCTATTTAAACCCCCCTCCATGGCCAAACGAGGAAAGCTTGAATCTCCTTAGGGAGACTCTGTAAAATTACTTCCAAAACATTCTCTTGACCTCTTAAGTTAAACCCAACCATCCTTAGCCACTCAAATTCACTGCTCGAGATTAATTTTGGAACTCAATCCCTAAACCGGAATAGGACATCCTCAAATCCTCAACTAAATTCAAATTAATTGCACCACACCATCCCCACAGTGAGAGAGGAAGATCCCCCACATAAGTCCCATCACCAGAGCACCCTAAGGTGGACTTTGATCAACACCCCAAATTGGCCTTGGTCGAAATTTGGTCTAGGCAATTCACCACTACTCGAGGCTCAATACATAGGCTCTTTGGACCCCCACAAAGCTTCCACAAGCGTCCAATTGAGGCTTCTCCTCTTGGATCAAGGTATTGAACACTAACCCTAAACCGAGCTTCATTTAATTCTCCATAAGCATTTAATTGATTTAAGGGTTGATTAACCGTATGGATATCTTCTCCTAGTGAAGACGGTATATATAAACAAATCACACTTAATTTGGTTGAGAATTGGGAGAGATATTAAGCCTAGAAGTTGGACTATTCTCGGGCTAGAGCTTTGGGGATGATGAAGGAGCGTCGTTGGATCAAGCATTTATTGGACGAACGAGTGTGATGGTGTCGGATGAAGGAATGGAACGCGAACTGCAAGTTGAGCCAGCGCTGAGGTGGATGGTGGCACCGAACCAGAAGATGCCTTGTGGAGCTTCAAAGATGCTTAGGATGAGGTGGTGTCGCGCTGGATAAGTAGAAAAATAGGGATTTTTCTTATTTATTTAATAGTAGAACTTCAAAAATCCATAACTTTGTGTAGAACAATCACAAAAATAAAATAAAAATACCCTCTTGTTCAGTGAACAAAGGAGAATAATGTGAAAATATTTTCATGTCCATTTGATGCATATTTTATTTTTAGATAATTAAATTGTATTTTTCTTATTTTGATTCTCCATTTGTATAGGCATTTCACCATGGCATGGGACCATAGGTCCTTTGATGTCTCTATTATTAGGCATCTCTCTTGATTTTTCCAAGGTCAAGGGGCATCTCTAACTAGAGATATCTAATTTTCAAGTTAATGGTCCATGTTTTGGTATAAAAATTGTAATAATTAAAATACTCATTAAAAAAATACAAATTTTTTTGGTAGGTTCACTGTGGTTAGAGAATCCTAGGAAAAATACAAATTTGACTCAATTCAATAAAAATAACCATAATTGTCACCAACCCTTAAAATAAAAAGAAAATTAATTTGGAGTAATTATAAATGTAAATGACATAAAAACTAATCCAAACTATAATTTAATGTTAGAGGTGCTGCCTATAAAAATTTTTAAGTCAATTGGAGTTAATTTGACCATTCAAATGGATTAATTGAGTGAAATCACATTTTGGGTATTAAAAAAATTGGTTTTAGGAGCTCCTTATGCTATTTTTGAGCACTTAAAATATTTTAAAATTAAAATAAACACTTCACTTTTAAGCTATTTTTGAGCATTTAAAAATTAAAAATTAATTAAAAATCATAAAAATTACAAAATGGTAAAAACACACTAAAATGTCAAATTTGGCTTTCTGATCACTTGGGACCAGTTAAAATAATTTTCCTGATTTTCTAAGTGAAAATATTAATTTTAAAGGCATAAAAATGAATTTTCTTTAATTTCTCACTAAAAAAATTCCAATAATTAAAATATAAATCACAAAATACAAAATTTGTTTTTTTGGGTTCCCTGAACTCAGAGAGTTAATAAAAATATAAAACTTAATTTTCCACTTAAATATTGTTTTATATTTAATTAATGCTCAAGATAAACAAATAACTCTAATAACTAAATTAAACCTTTAAAAATCATAAAAATCAGTCCAAGTGGTCCTTTGACCTAAGTGAACCCCCAGCAATTTTCTTAAGGATAGAGGTTTTATTTTGGTCAAGTTTGAAATTTTCATTAAAAATCTCTATTTTTGCATTATAAATAATTATAAAAATTAAATAAATTCTAAAAATTCACATTTTCTCTCTGATGTTTTAATTAACCCATGATTGATGTAATATAAAATTTTGAAGTCATTTGAGTCTAATTTAATGAATTATAGGATATTAAGGCCTTAGGGGCAAAAGGGTAATTTTGGAATTTAAGGCTTAATTAATATTTAAGCTTAACCAAAGGACTAAATGGGCAACAAATGATCTTAATTGGTATGTTTTGATGATTGGAATATATAAGGGGTAAGTGGTAGAAACCAATTCCATTTTGGTCCTATAAAGAATAAATTTGTAATTTTTTTAAAAATAATGAAATTTGGAGAGTATTTAAATAAGGAGGTATAAGGTGAGGGATTTGATTTTGGAAGATCATAACTCAATGATTTGATGCCCCCAATTAATAGTTTTGAAATGATTTATAATTCATGATAAGGATTAAAATATATATATTGAAGAAATATTTTTTTTACAAATCTACCCATTAAATCTTAAGGGCTTAATACTGAACTAGGCTTAATCCAAATTTTGTCTAATGAGGTTTAGAAAATAATTTATAAAATGTTGCAAGTGCATTACATAATCTAAATGGCATTCTCCGGAAAAGAAATGTTCCATAAGGACTAGTAAATATTTTTTTTCTCTTGATCCTCAGGTGCAATGGGTATTTGGTGGTATCTGATCCCGACTTACTATTTATGTGCACAGTATAACAATGTCTTTGATGATATTTTTCACTTAAGTTTCCTTATTTTTCAACAGAACCAAAAACATGATCCTCGAGAAAATAAGAATTTAGCTTTTTAATATATATATATATATATATATTGGAATACTACACAAGCATATGTATCATTATCAAGTAATATAAGACTTATTGATTAAGACTTAAATATTGAACTCACAGGGAAAATAAGAAATATGCATTATTTATCAACAAACCTTCTATGTAAAAAAGATAATTACTTAAACTTTAGATATTTTTAGAGTAGGTAAAATTCATATTTTTTTGGTATTTTTGATGTCTTGATAAAAAATAAAAACTTCTAAAGATTAAATAAGTTTATGTAAAAGAAAAGCACTTGATATGAAAATATCTTTCTCCTCATCATGATTAAGTAATAAGTATAGGAGTTCAATTGTGGAAGTATGCAAATTGTGTTGTGCCAAATAAGAGAAATAATATTCTTAGCCCTTACTAGAGATGCCATAAAAAAACATTGAATAATTTAAAGTTTGAATAATTTTGAAGATCAATTAGGTAGGGAAGATACTAGCTCTCACTTTATAGTTCCCTCGATTCCCTCCAACCGGGGGCTAACATCTCGTATCATAACCTAAAATAATAAACCAAGTTGAGGGCATTAACCTGTCTTTTTAAAGTCCTCTAACTCTACACCCTTCAAAGTTTATTTACCTATTTATTTGCACTAAATCATATGAATTATATTCTCATTCATATAAACTCATGTGATTCTTTCCAATTGTTGACTGAGACAATACCAACTCGGTTCTTACATGTTCTCACAACAAATTTTAATATTTGGATATGACAAATCAAGAAGTAAATGAAGTAAAACGATTTAAATCATTACAATTTCTTCCAACATTAAAGATCAATACTCTCCATAACTTCCATCCAACACTTTTAATTACCTATCATTTTAAGGAGAAAGATAAATAAAACAACTCAGAATCTGTGGAGAAAACAAAACTACACTTTAGTTTAAAAGTAGAAATCATTGTCAAACCAACAAGACGTCTCGATTAAAACCAAAAGTAGTTTTAAAAAAAAAGATAAAAAACTTATCTCAAATCCTCCACCAAACTTTTGAAGTTCCTTTAAATCTTTTCTCTTTTACAACACTATTACTCTCTAAATAAAACTAAAAACAAAAAGGATAAAGTAAATTTTTGTGGTGCTTGAAAACATTTCCAAACTATCTCTAAGTCTTCTCAAAACTCCCCCTTTTTAGAACTTTCAAGCACACTTCAAAAAGTCTCAACTTCCTTTTTTTATAATCTCCAAGAGGTGCCTTGATAACTCTTCAAAATGTGTCCCAATTTGATGTATTCTCCAATGGATGCCTCCTTTCACAAATCTTTTAATCATAATTTCGTTTTTAGTTTTCATAACCACTCTTTTTAGCCAATAGGTACCTCAAATTTCCCTTCAAAATTTGGTAAAATGAAGTAAACTGTCACATAACTGCCTCGACACTTAAGCGCAGGACCTCTGGCGCTTACACGCAGCCTTCTCTGTTTCTCCGGCCATTAGGCGCCGAGTCTGGCGCTTAGGCGCAAAAACTTTTGCATCATTTTCACATTTTTGCTCCAAATTTGTTCCTTTTTAACTCTCTTTAGCATTTTTCACCTTTTTTACTTGTACTTGAAAGAAAAACACAAAAATACCTTCCATTAAAGTGCATGATCTTAAAAATTAGGTATAAAATATGTCTAAAAACACTATATGCTTCGGGTGTATCAAAATCACCTAAACTTAAAATGTTACTTATCCTCAAGTGACACTTCAGTCTTTAAAAACCAAATAAGTATGATGTGTATATGAGTTTCTTTAGGAGTTAGTAAAATTTAGATTTAGAACTATAGTAGTCCAATTTAGAAAAAATTTTAGTAAATGAGACGAAATTAAAGTTTAGAAATTTTTAATGTTAAGGAATATGAAAATATGAGGTCCTCTCTAATTCATAAATATTGTAGAATTTCTAAATTTAGAATTTAGTTCTTTTATTATCTCCACTTAAAAATTTTTATTAAAAATAATTTTACTTACCATAATATATCCCTAAGCTTAAGAGTTTCTCAAGTCTTATACTTTAAAAAGTTCAAATGTGGAACTTATTTTTGATTCAAAACTAATCCTCAAGCTTCTTATCCCTTACTTTTTTTTTCTTTTCTTCTTCTTTTTCTTTTTCTTTTTATTTTTCTTTTTCTTTCTTTTTTTTTTCTTTTTCAAGAAAAGATTACTATATCTGGATAGACTTTTAATGGTTTTGAATTCAACTTCTCCTTTCTTAAAGCAAAATTTTGATATAAATCTTTTACTTTAGAATATAATAATAGTTTTGAAAAATATCTTTAATAAAAGAAATTTAAGTATTAAAAATAAAAGTCTAAATTTCTAAATTTTTCAAAAATACAAATTTCTTACTAAAGATAGTTAAACTATGTTTAACATTTTCTACACTAAAAATTTTTAACTAAAAGTTTTTTATCATTACTCAAAATTTTAACTAAATTTTCTTACTCATTTCTATAATCAAATTTTACTTCCCTAATATAACTTCATATACATGATCATTTTTCTTTTCAAATCAAATTCACTTGTAGCACATTTGAGAACAAATAAAATTTAAGTTTTGAAAATATTTTTCATCCTCCCAAACTTAAATTTTTAACAAGATTAAACATTTTAGCAGCAAATATATATATAAGCAGGAATAAAAATTGAAATAACGTGCTTACAAGAATTTCTATACCCTAATTATGCAATATAAAACTAAAAACATGAGTAAAATTAATTTTTGATCAATTTTCTATCATTTTCATTTCAATTCAACATGTAGAGATTCAATAGACTTGAGGAACAAACTTAAAAACAAATTAACACACAAACTTTGATTTCCAGTCTCAACATAAAATCAAACACAGTAACAAAATAAAAGAAAATTACAGGGTAGCCATTTTCTGAGTTTAAAATTTAAAACTAAAGTTAGCAAGATTAACAATTTTTTACCAGACATAGGAATAAATTTAATCCTATCTAACTAAAACACAATAATTAACATACAACAACAATTACTACCCAAGAATTGTAAAAACAACTACTAACAAAACACAACATCATAATACAATTAAACAAAATAAAAGTCTCACACATCACATTATCTAAGCAGGTGCACAAATGCAAATGTAACAAGTCCAAACTTACATACTTCAACACATATTACAA
>NEWO01000170.1:492296-519234 GCA_003013225.1 Phalaenopsis aphrodite
AAAAAAAAAAAAAAAAAAATCAGTCCTCCTCCTCATCATCTTCAGAATCACCGCTATTCCAGACATTTGCAGGCTCATAATCAGGGTATCTAGGATATGGAGAAAATTTCACTCCTTGGTTACCCCTAATGTGGTTTTCCAGAGATAAATGAAATTTCTCTTCATAATCAATTTTCCTTCTATTATACCCATCAATATGACCTACAAAGCTTTCTAAATTTCTTACCTTTTATGCGGTATAGTTGATATTGTCCATCATTATCTGCAATAATTTATTTTGAGTTTCTTTAGACTCACCTCTAGAAGTAGAAGCTCATGAGGTAGATGGTTTAGATGTAGATGCAGCAGAGGTAGAAGCAGCAGACATTGTCATTCCATAACTCCTTAAAAATCCTCCTCTCCAACCAACAATAGAATGCTCTGAATATGACTTGGCATTCCCACTTGTGATTAGCTTTAGAGGCAACAATACTTCCCTCAAAATATCATATCTCACTCCAGCCTGCTTGCATAAAGAAAAGATTAAGGAAGCCAATCCCAAACCTATAGTAGTAACAACAGTGGCAGAACTAATGATAGGTTGATAAATAAAAGCTCCAATATTGATGAGCTTCCCTTCCTAAATACAATAGTTCAACTTTTCTCTCTCTCTGGTAACTTGAGTGAGATGATTTGTCGGTAATAGACGAGCTGAAATAACATAGTGTCACGCCTTTGAAGGTGCACTCAACTTTAAGGTGGAAAAATTGACTCTTCTTTCATTTGTAATTTTCTAGAGCCCTCTTCTAATAGTCAACTAAGAAATAATCTCATCTAGCTCCATCTCAGTAGGACTATAGTTTGCATAAAAACACAAAGTATCAGGTGGTAGATGGTAAAACATATTGATTACCTCCGGTGAAAAAGATACCAATTTTCATCTAACCATGATTCGATCATCTTGAACCTCGGGTAGGTTTGCATAGAACTCCATAAAAACTGAAATAACGGCCACAACATAAAAACAACAGCATCACTCTCATTGTCGGTGAACGACCATATATTCTATGGATCCACCTGGATTTTTGAAACATCACTTCTGAATAAGTTTTGGTGATTGCAGAGCATCACTGTACCTATCTTGAGCTTTCAAACTCACAAATTGGCTCGAATCAAAGTGGCTTTTTCCTTTACTCCTCTTCATTCTTGGTGCCATTCTACAAATTTTATAAAATTCCACAATAACTTCAAAAATCAAGTGTAATCTACTAAACTTAACTCCTATAAGTATAAACTACACTTTCTATGCAATTTACATAAATTTTTTTCTCATTTTCACCATGAATAGTGATTTTCAAGTTCTTCCAAATGTACTCAAAATACATGGTGAAAATCCAAAATTTTTACATATAAGTGAAGCTCTTACCTTAAGAAATCCAAATTTAGCAATTTTTTCTCAGTTCCACAAAGAAATATCCACGAAATGGCTTTCCCTAGACTTCAAAATCGCGAACTCGAGAGGTTGAAGGTGACAGTGAGAGTAAAAATGGCAATTTTTGGGGTTATTTTTCACTTTTAACCTTTCGCGAACCAGTTTTCTTGAACCGGCGCTTGAGCGCGAATAAGTGGCGCTTAGGCACCTGCCTCTCAGATTAAATCGGGCTTAAGCGTGAGAATCTGACGCCTAGGCGTCAGTGCATAATTTTTAATATTTTTGAACTTAAGTAAAACACACTATGAGCCTAATATACCACCCCTAAATGGTCTTATAACACTTAAATGACTATTTTCCTCTCCCTTAACTCTCCTTTTTCTCAAAATTCTCCAATATAACTAATTCGATTTGAGGCTAAAAATAACACTAAAATTTCACACATACAAACATATATAGTCATTCACAAACTAGTACAAGTACATATAACACTTAATTCTCACTCCAAATAGTCTCGGATGAGAAAATCTTCTAAATACAAACACTAAACAATCTAACATAAACTCTAAAAATAGTATTTGACACTTAACACTTAACACATTAAACAACGACTCCTAACAAACAAACTTTAACACTAAACTTAATTCCATTCTTCATTTGTTGGGACAAACTCTAGTCTTTTATTAGTCTCTCCTTTGGCAATTGGAATATAAAGCTTATAAAGCAGATGGTGTTGACGAGCTTTGATACCATCTTCTTCTATCAATTTCAGTTTAAGATGCATCTCCTTATCTGCTTCCTCTATATAATTAGTATGACTAAATTGCATTTTAAATTTCCATCCAATATGCTCTAGATGTGCGTGAATCTAAATTACCTTTGTCTTAAGTAAAGCCATGATAGTCTCAATTTTGTTGAACTTTTCTGATATTCCTTTAATACTAACGGCTAAGAAACGTTATACATCTCTTGTGCACTTTGACTAATGAATCTCTTCCTAATTGTCTCTTCCTTCTTCTTCAAATCCATCTCCCTTGAAGACATCTTCTCAAAATCTTTCTCTGTCTTAGACTTTTAGGGCTAAGAAAGATCTAGGGTGAAATTCCTTCACAAAACCCTTCTATTTATAAATCTAAGTCCCTCTAGTAACTCCTAGGCACGTCCTAAAACTAACTTGGTACGTTTTAGTCAACCACTTGGCAGTTAAACCTTCTAGAATCCAAATTTTGCACATGGTTTTTAACTCCTGCGCTTAAGCGCCGAATATTGGTGCTAAATCGCCAATGCTCAATTTTGCACTGGTTAACTTAACATCCAAATTCTCATTTCAATATAGCACACCGACGGCGCCGAATACCCTGCCAACTGCGACATCCCAAGAAAACACATTTAACCACAATTTTGACCAGTCAACAACCACTATTCATCATCCCCTTCCTCTAAAAAATGCAATTTTTGACCTAGGGCTTGAAAGATCTTGGATTGGGAGGCAATTTCAAAGCATTTAGACACCAGATTTGATCATATCTAGGTAAGAGATTCACTCTAAACTAAAAATATTTGATTTTCACCATGGATTTATTCCACATTGAGGAGATCCAAAAAAATTGAGAATGAGAGGAAAATAGTGGGAAGAAATTCATGGAACTTAGTGTTGAACTCTTAGAATTACACTTGGAAGCCATGATTTGCATATTTGAAGTATATTTTGGAATTTTTCTATAATTGTGATTAGATTGAAATGGATCCACAACAAAAGAGATGACTTGAGTTCGATGAGTCTCGCTTCGTCAATGTGAAGGCTCAATCAAGGTTTACTTCCGTGTTTGAAGGAAAAAAGTGTATACAAGATAGAGTTTTTGAGCGTCTAGGAGGAGAATTTGAACGAGTTATTACCGAGCGGAGGTGAGAAAACTTCTGTTACACCACCAATAAGGCTGCTGCTAATATTGTGAAAGAATTCTGTGCAAACATGTTCTATTCTGAAGATGGAATCGTTCAAGTGCAAGGATTTCCTGTTGAATTTAATGTCACCCGCATTAACACATTTTACGAAGTCCTAGACTCTTATAGCTGTCATTATGAATCCTTCAGTACTATGGAAGACCCCCTAAATGATGTGATCAACTTTCTCACTGATGGGAAAGGAACGTGGAAGATTAAGTAACGTGAACGGGTAAATTTTTTTGCTTCCATGTTAAATGCCACCTCTAAAGCGTGGCACTATTTTATTTCCTCTACTTTGTTATCGACTTATCACCATAGTGAGGTAACTAGAGATAAAGCTATTATGAATTTCTATACTCATAATAACAAAAGTATAAATGTGGGGAGAATCATTTTTAAGAATATATTGACTACGACAAGGAGTGAAACAAGTGGAGGTCTAGGACATCCAGGCTTTATTTATGCACTTTGCCAACTTTCTGGAGTGGAAGCTGGAGGTGATGAGGAATGGGTTTACCCTATGAAACCCATTAGTAATGCTAATTTGAAAACTTATGAATCCCATGAAAAATGAAGAACTGGAAGTAGGAGTCAAGAACCTTCTACTATTAGAGATGTCCCCTCTACAATTTATGACCTTCCACCTTCTAGTTCCCTTACTCTGACTGATTTGATGAATGAGTTGACCTTGCAACAAAAGAGTATAAATTTAATAAATGAAAGGATTAGAGGTTTAGAACATCGACATGATTATGATAGTGATACCTTCAGGGGCATTCAAATTTTGAGATAGCTTATTACGAAGCTCAGGCCCGACACTATAGAGGTGAGCCTGTTGTTACTTTCCCTGAGTGCCCCCGATATACTCAGTATCAACCCAATCCACCTGCTGATCAAGGATACGAAGATATAGTTTGGGATTTTGATATGTGAATGTAATTGATGTACTTATACTTATAATTTTATAATCTTTTGTAATAGAAATTGATGTTTGTGTGTATTTGTACTTTCATTTTTATTATTATGTTGTACTTGGATTATTTTTAATTTCTGTTATAAAGTTAGTGAGGTAGTTAAAGATTTCATGTGTAGTATAATGGATGTTGATTAGTACTTTGTGAATTGTAATGTGATATTAATTTTGCATTTTAATTGTAATTATTTTGTTTAGTATTTTGGATGTGTTAGTGAATCATTGTGTTTGTTTAATGTTTTAGTTTTGTACTTATTTCAAAATTTCATTACCCAACAATTTCTGTAATGATTTATATGTGTAGAAAACTCCTAATGTTACCGATCAGGTGAAGTAGAAATTTTGTGAAGGACTGCAAAAATTTCAGAATGTTGAAAATGCCTAAAATGCTGAGGTATGATTTATATTTAGAGTTTTTCTTTCCATATGTATTATTTCATATTAAAAAAATTAAGTTTGGGGGAGGGAAGAAAAAGATTAACTATTAGATGTCCTCTATTTCAATATTTTTAAAAATTATTAATATGATTTTATGTAGTGAATTTAATTCAGGTAATTGTATTTTGTAGCTATTTGAATATTATGGTAGATTTAAAGAAATATTTTTGTAATAAAAATTAATTTTGTAACTTAAGATATTTAGTATAAGAGAATAAAACTATAGTTAACTATTTAAAGTAAAGAAAACTATATTTTGAAGTATTATAAATCTAGAAATTCGTTTGAGAGAAAAGTTTGGGGCTCAATTATGTAAAGGCTATGAAACATTTATAAGGTAAGGGAATGCTTTGAGTTTCAAATTTAGGGAAAGAAAGGTGATGTTTAAAATCATATAAGGCTATCCAGATATAGTAATTCTCACTTTAAAAAGGAAAAAAAGAAAGGATTGACAACAATCCCTTAAAAGAAAAGAAAAATATATAGGATTGAAAGCAATTCAAATGAAAAAGAGAAAAGAAAGAGAAAATTATGAAGGCGAGGAGAAGCTTCAGGATACTCCTAATCAAAAATTGGCTTCACTGGACCTACCTAAAGGGAAAGCTTAAATACATTTTTGAACTTATATTTTTGAAATAAATCTTTTACTAGTAGTGTTCTCATAAAATTCCTATCCTTTGAATATTCTAAGTGACTTAATATTGCAACATATAGTCATTCTTGAAATTAACAGAAGACTAGAACTCTTAAACTTGATGACTAAATAATCTTGTAGCTACAGAGTTAATTTAATTACTTGAAATTTTTCTGAAAATCTCACTATGGTATTTATCTAAATCAAACTTATAGAATTTTTGAATTAAAACTTTACTACAATATAACATAACTTTCACATAGTACTAAAATTACTTGAGGACAAGTAATAGTTAAGTTTGGGGGATTTGACCAAAGGAAAGAATGTTGAGACTTTCATACATATTTTACATTTTTTTTTTATATTGCATTTTAAAGAAAGGTATTTCTGATGTATTGTTGCAGGAATGATGAATTAGGGTCATTGGAGCAAAAAGATGCAAAAAGAGCAAATTTGGAGCGAAAAGGACCAAAATGTGAAGATTTAAACTAGGGCGCCGACGGTGGACTTTCCCAAGACTCCATATTTAATTCAATTAGAAGGCTCGCTAACGACACCCTTGAGGCCGCCTTCAGCGCCCTCGAGGCCGCCGACGACGAGCTCTGCGGTTATGTCCAACAATGCATTGGATGAGAACAAATTTTGGAGGGGTGCTTGGGAAACTTTTAGGAAAACTCATCCAAAAATTTAAAAGAATAATTTGACCAAAAATTGAGGAGGTCCTGGATGCTAGAAAGGTCCTAGAGGTTAGAGAGGCTCCATTAGTTTTGCTTGAGAGTCTAAATTGTGAGGAATTCTTCCGGTGACTGTAAGAGTGGAGGGAAAGTGAGAGATTTATTCCTCCTTGCCGCTTCGAAGAGGAATTCTGTGTGTTGTAATGAAAGGAAGAGATTCAGAGGAACTTCTAGGAGTTTGCTTGGGGAGAAATTAAAGATAAGTTCATTTACTTTTTTGTAGTGGTATGACTTTGCTTTTATATATGAATTCCGAGTTTTTGTTGATTTTTCCCTCTGAAATCTACGTAGTTTTCTCTATCTTTCTCCTTGTCTTCAGATTAGTGAAATGGTGATTTGCACTGGTTGAGCCATGAAAATGTTAAAGAAATTGTGATAATCTTTTCACTTCAATCTTAATTTACTTTCAATCTAGCCAATTAATTTGTTAAAATATGTTGAGTTTTACAACTAAAGTGAAGATTACATCCAAGATTCAGGGAGATCAAAGCCCTTGGAAGTTGGGTGCAAATAAATAGGGAAATAAAATTATTGGGCGTAGAATTGGAGATTTTAGAGTGATAGACTAAAATCCCCAATTCAGTCCTATTGTTTGGGTGCTGAAGTGTAGATGTTAGCCCTCAGGCGAGGGGAACATGGGAGCTCCAAAGTAAGAGCTAATATCTTCTCAGCCTAGCCACAGATTCAGTAAACAAGCATAGGATTAGTCAATATTTTTTATGCTTGGACCACAGGGTAAAGAATAGGTATGCTCCTATTTGGCACAATACAATTTAAACTGATTCACTTTATCCATTCACTATAATTTTTTGACAAGGTGAAGGATGCTTTCTTATATATTGAATATCACATTAGAACCTTCATTAGTATAATTTGTTAATTAAGAGTTATTAAAATTACATATTTATTTCGATTTCCTATTAGTGAAAGATAAGAAAATTGAATTCCATTGTTGCGATTAAGTATTATTTTTTCTAAAACCTTAGTTCGTAGTTCTAATATTACTCCCTGTGGGATCAATATCTAGGACTCCATTAGAGCCCTATATTACATTAGCGATACGTATACTTGTGTTGATGACTGTGACTTTACAAGTATTGAATATTTTATACATACATCTTTATTGAATCTATAACTGTTATTATGTTTAGGTACAGTTGCTGTGGAATTAATACTTTTAGTAGTAGTATTAAATACTTATATTTTTAAGCATATATAAAGTTGCTGTCACCCTATAGCTGGTATACGTGTAGGTATCTCGACATTGCAAGTCAGGCAACCTGTACAAAGAACATCTAAAAATTGTGGTATCTCCGGCTTTGTAGCAAATTCATACTCATCGTCTGTAGCAGTTAGGCTAGACAAGGTCTCTCTCATTCCTGGATTGTAGATATTCCCCTCAGGGATAGGGGTGAGCAAGTTTTCTGCCTCCTTTGAGTGTCTTCTTTCATCATGTAGCCCTATGTTTTCGGTTGTTGGAGCTTCTCCGTTGAGTTCTCCACAGCAATGCATCTGGTGGTCTTTCATTATTTTCAGTGACCAGGCCCCCGGTTGGTGTAGCTATCATAGCCGACAGGCAACTAGTCCCCTCCATCGGGTCTTACTATACTATCACATTTTTCCTCTTCAGTGAGGAATTATCTCTGGTTTTTAACCTTAGTAGCAATTGTAGCCCTTCTTTTTCCTGATGGCTAACCACATCCATCAAAGGACCCTCATAGTCCATGTCGACTTGACTGAAGTCCATGTCGAAGTTTATGGTGTTACCCTGCGGCGCCCTTTCCTTGTTAAGTGTGAGGTTCCAACCATCTTTGAAAGCAAAGATTAGCCTCTGGCCTGACATTTTTTTATGCAGACGACAAGAAAGGCATTAGTGAGCTGAAATTTAGTATGAATAAGAACAAAACAAACTGTTTATTAAAGAAAATTTTAATTTACATTGGTGAGAAAATTGTTCATTTATGTATGTGTTTTGTTTAATGTAGTAAATATTAAATTTAAAGGTAGAAAAGTAAAAAATTAAAGTATGTAATTAAGAAAAAAATTATTTTATTGAGGTTAACTTTATTACAAAAGTTAGACCCGGTCACAGACATTTGGCCAAATTAATAACCATAGAACGATCAAAATTTCATGCCAAAAAATGTTAAGTTGCGTAGTATGTCTTCAAGTATCATCCATTGATTGACATCATGAGTCTTTCACCCTAAAAATCTACTAGTTGGTAGGCTCCTCCTGTGTAGACCTTTTCCATGACAAATGGTCCCTCCCAAGTTAGCTCAAATTTTCCACCTATCTTACGACGTGTAAGAATAGGCCTTTTGAGCACGAGTACAAGATCACCAACTTTGAATGTCATTGGGCGGACCAATTTGTCATGAGCTTGTACCATCTTTGTTTGATAAAGCTCCAAATATTATTGTGCATTACCCCATGCACTTGGCATTGGTGACATCTTTTGGCTCTATCCATGCAGTCAGACATCATTGCTCCCTAATAATATCCGAGTCTTTTGATCTTCATTTTCATCTTCGGCCCTGACTGGTGAGTGCCACACAATCCTGCATGTACTTATTTGATAATATTTTGTGCTTCGGTTCTGCTTAGGCATCGTAGCCACATCTGATTGAATGATCTTCAGTAGAGGAAATTACCTATTAGAGCATATGACATAGCCCTTTTTGAGACGTAGTGTGCCACAGACTTGTCTTCCGGTAGTTTTTTAGTTTGCAAGTATTCTATCAATGGCTTATGCCAATCTCCATTGATATTAGCAACTGCAATCATCGTTTCTTTTTCTCTTTTGAGCTTATGTATATTTTTGAGGTCGATTCGAGACAAAAATTGTCTTGCTTGTCCTGTGATATCAACAAATTCCTTTGGGGGACATGCCAACTCCTTAGTAAGTTTTACTAGAGCGTCAGCATGGGCATTATCTCCTCTAGGAATCCGGTAGAAAGTTACATTGGGAATTCACTCCAATAGCTTCATTGTATATTGATGGTATTCTACTAATATCGACTTTAAAATCTTGTACTGTCTGGTGACTTGCTGGATGACGAGTTGAGAGTTGCCATAGATGGCAATATCTGTTTTGTCCATCGAGATTTCCAAGCGCCACCCGGTAATTATGACTTCATATTATCCTTCGTTGTTGGTTCATGGATCTGTCTGATGGTATGATAACCTCAGCATACCATTATCTAGTGTGATAAAGATTAAACCAATCCCTTCTTTGCCTGGTATAACCATGCATGTTCTGGGTGATGAAGCTCCGTAGAAGTACATCTCCCAACATTGCGCACTGAAGAAATCCATCTGTAATACTTGTTCAACTGGTAACTCATCATTAAGAGGGGACCTAGTTGGAAGTGGTTGTGCAGCGAGGAAGTCTGCTCAGATTTGTCCCTTGATAACATGAAGCGGAACAAAAGTTATATCAAATTGCAATAAAATCATTAAACATCTTGCTAGACTTCTGGAAAGTGTTGGTTGGGTCATCAAATATTGCAACGAATTAACTTTTGAAATTAGGGTAATCTAATGAGAAAGCATGTAATGTCTAAGCTTTTAGGTGATGACTCAAGTAGTACAGTGCATTTTCCTTACCCTCATCATTGACTTGGGCTAAGAGGGCTCTAAGAGAGTCATCTAAGGTCACAGTATAAAGTATTAAAGATTTCCTTGGGATAGGGCTGCCAAAACATGAGGCATTATTAAATATTATTTAATATCCTCAAAGGCCCGCTAACATTTATTTTCCCAAACAAATTTGGCGTCCTTGTTAATTAATGTTAAGAAGGGCTGACACCTACCTGAGAGATTATAAATAAAGCGTCTTAGATATGCCAACTTCCCTTAGAAGGAACGTAGTGTTTTCAAGGTCTTGGGAGGAGACATTTCCAAGATAGCTTTAATCTTATCCAGGTTGATCTTGATTCCTCGAGGATGTACAACAAATCTTAGAAATTTCCCAGAGGTAATGCCAAAGGTGCACTTTAAGGGTTTCATTTCATATCGTCGTAACTGTTTGAACATGTTGACCTCACTTTTGGTTGAGGTTTAGTTTTTACTCTTTAGTAGCCTAAGGTCTAGCCATATGATTTTCCTATTGACTATTCTTAGAAAACTAGAAAAGGCACCATCACCACTATAAATTCCAAACTTATTCTTACTCAACTTGAAGTTCTACATATTGGTCATAACCTCTAGCACCTAGTAGGTGGGGTCACTATAGGGGAAACTCAAGATGAGTCACCCTTAGGACTGCTGGACCATAAGGTTGATCCTGAGTGTTGGTCTAGAGCTAAGGGATTCACTACACTCACTACATTTATTTGCACTCACAATCACTCACAACTCTGAACTCAAATTTCTAGCCTAGGTCCCTTAATCTTTTGGGATACTCATGTAGATGGTCCCCTAAACCTATGGTTTGGCTAAGACCACTATATAGAGGACCCAAAATGGGGTTTCCATTCGTCCATGGCTTGTTGGTGAGGGTTGATACCTCAACTCTACCAAAATACCCATCTTGGCCTTTTACCCCTAAAACACCCCCAAATTACCAAAATACCCCTCAATAACCCAAAATCCCAAAAAATAAAAAAATTCCCATAAAATCTCAATAAATCCCAAATATTCCCAGTTTCATTTTTCTTAACCACACATGACACAATTTGGCCAATTTGACCATCTTTAACAAAACCCCCAAATTTGCCTTTAAGAGCCCAAATTCCCCAAATTCAACCCAAATGTCCATCAATTTGATCTCAATTGGCCCCAATTACAATCCTAAACTCAAATTCACCTTTTATATGATCAAACTAAACAAAATCCAATCTTAATTGGCCCATGATTTGAGCCCAATTTTGATTTAGGTCAAAACCCTTATTTTGACCATATGACCTAATCTCACCAAATTGAACCCATAGCCTAGTCAATTGACCCCAATTAATGTTGTAGAATCTTGATAACATTTTTACACATCAAAATCAATCATCAATTGACCTTTGTGAAGCCTCAAATCCATTTGATTTTGGCCTAAATCCAAAATTCCCAAATTTAGTCCCAAATTGGCCAAGTCCCCAAATTTCACCCAATTGATATCCTTAACCTCAAAATTGGCATCCAATTCATATTGAAAACTCTTCATGAGGTCCCTATTGACCATTTACAATAATCAATTTGGACTTAGCCCAAGGCTAACCCAAGCTAGGCCCAAGCCTAGCCCAACTTGACCAAATTTATTAAAGTTCAAAATTCCCTCAAATTGATCTTTCAATTGAGCTCAAGACCACTTCCATCCTTCCCCAAAGTTCTTCCTTATGGTCATGTACAACAAATGCAACAATTAATTAGGCTAATTGACATGACTAGCCTAGACCAAACCCAAGAGTTGGTCATTTGCACCCATTTGGACCCATGCACTAAATGTGACCTAACCACCCTAAAGTCACAATATTAACTCTCAGCCATTACTTGGACTTAGTGACCAGTACAAATACTATAAAACCACCTAAATCATGCCATGGACCAATGGTCGCCCAAATTAAGGGATATTATTTCCAAAAATGCATGTGCTTAAGATATCCTTACCAAAATTAGGTATTATTGCACTAAATTTATGTGACATATTCCCCTGGGTTCCCCGTGCTTCTAGCCACCTCCCCCTGGCTGGCTGGCCAGCCTAGTGGTTAAAAATGCTCAAAACAAAGAGCCACCCCCATGGCATCTCACCCAAATCAAACATAGAGGCCAGCTCATCCAAATCAAATTGAAGAGCTCCTCTGCCCTCTACCTAAGCACCACAATGCACCAAAACTTGTGCCCTGAGAGCCACCCCATGGCCATTTTTATAAAAACTCACCTCCACGGCCATGGGAGGTGTGCTAAATTTTTCTTAAAAAGAGCCTCTCAAATCACTCACAAAGCTTTTTTGAGACCTCCATAACCCATTCCAATCACTCCACTGCCATGATTCCCCTTGTATAACCCTAATTTTGAGCTTAAAAATTAGGGCAGAAAAATGACATCTCTCAAAACTCCACCAAACTTCAATTTCTTGTGCCCACACCTTCAAAACAGTAAGAGAAGACAAAGACCCATCAAATTACCCTCTGAAATAGCTTCCACCATAGCTCTAGACCAACACCTAAAATCGAGCTTGGTCAAATTCATACCTAGGCCTTACACCACAGCAAGACTCTTAATCCCTAGCCTCCTTGGACCCCAACGAATGTGTCAAGCACCTCTGATTGAAGCCTCCCTTCTCAGATCAAAGGAATAAAACTTCTCCTCCTCCCGAGCCTATTTTGATTCTCTGTTTACTTGGGCTTGATTTCATGACACATTGACTGTATGGATGTGTTCGTCTCACTAAGACGAGCATTAAAAAAAAATTCACTTAATTTAGTTGAGAAACAAGAAAGATCATAAGCCTTGAAGGTGGACAGCTCTCGGCCTAAGCCATTGGGGATGATAACCACGCGCCGTTCGATCGCGCGTGTATAAAATAGATGGCCAAAATGAAGCCAGACAACACTTCTTTACATAAACAGCAGGACGCGTGGCTGCTGGTGTGGACGGCGACATCAAATAGGAGCGTGTCGCATGGAGTTTCGTAGCTGCCTAGGATCTACATGGCGTCGCGTGGATAAGTAGAAAAATAGGGCTTTTTATATTTATTTAAACTCCCTAAACTTCAAACACCCATAACTTGGAGTAAAAAATAACAAAAATAAAATAAAAATACCCCCTTTCTTAGTGAATAGAGGAAAATAATGTGAAATAAATTTCAAGTCCATTTGATGCATAAAATATTTTTAATTAATTAAACACTGTTTGAGATCATTTGATTCTCCATGCATATTGACAAATTACCATGACTTCAAATTTTTACATGTTGTAGCATCTGCCAAGGGAAACATTCTCTGATTTTTCCAAAGTGAGAGAAGGTTCTTATACAAATATTCATATTTTTCAAGTTTTTGCACATTATTTCCTTAAAATAATCATGAAAATTAGCATATTGATTAGAAAACTCTAAGAAAATTTTGGAAGGTCCACCATGACCACATAAGCTTTTGGAAATAATTTCAAGGGTCAAGCCATTTAAAATGCACTTAAATTTTACAAACACTAAATCACCAAAATAATTAATTTTGGAAAACATAAACATTTAAATGACTTGATTTTTGATCTCCACCATGGTTTATGATCTAGAGAACTCACTATAAAAATTTCTAATTAATTTGAATTCATTTGATAACTTATGATGATTTTTAAAGATAAATACCACTTTTGACACTTGAAAGATTTTTAAAAATCAAAATAATGAAACTTAGTTTTTTGAGTTCTCTCTGATCAGGGATATTTTATAAAAATAAATTAATATTTAGAATAAGAACTTGATTTTTTGGTCTATTTTAAATATTTAAAAATTCATAAAAAAACACAAAAATAACAAAATTCATGGAAATGTTCTAAATTACTTCGTAATCACTTAGGAAGAATTAGAATATTTTTTTTTTTTCTGATTTTCTAAGTAAAGACATTGAATTTCAAAGCTTAAAAATAAATTTTAAAGGCTAAAAATGAGTTTTAACTAAAATAATTCAAATAAATCAAAGAAAAATAAAAAAATATAAAATTTTCTCCTCTGGGTTCTCTAACCTCAGAGATATTTTTCAAAGACACAAAACTTAATTTTCATTATTTAAAATATTTGATTTTTATTAAATAACCCAAAACTTAAAATAATTTTGATTAATAAAAAAAAAATTCAAAAAATGGTCAAATTTGGTCCAATGGCTTCTCTGGTCTAGGTCTACCTCCAGTGAAAATTTCAAAGGATTAGAATTTACCTTGGTTAAGTTAGAAATTTTCTTTGAAAAATCCTATTTTTGCATGAAAATAAATATATAAAATAAAATAAATTCTAAAAAATCACATTTTCTCCTCTGATGTCTTAATTGACTCATGAATGAGGTAGGATAAAAATTTTAAAGTCATTTGAATTGAATTTGACAAATTATGAAGTGTTAGAGCCTTAGGGGCAAATGTGTAATTTTGGAAATTTGGCCTTAATTAACATTTAGGCTTAAGTCAAGGAGGGAAATTGGTAACCTCTGATCTTAATCAATTTATTTGATGTTTGAAATACATAGGGTTAATTGGTAGAATCCAATCTCACTTTCTTAATTGAAAAAGATAAGTTAATAAATTTCTAAATTATTAAAATTTCAAAGTTTATTAAAATAAAATGAATCTAGGAGTTAGGGGTATGACTTTTGAAGTAAATAATTAATCAATTTAATACCCTATTTTGATGTTCAAATAAAATTCAAATCATGAATCATGATCACCTAAAGCTTGATCTTTTCAAAGCTAATTAAGACGCTCACCTAGGTCTTAAGGGCTTAGTAGAGACTTGGGCTAAATCAAGTTTCATTCAAGTGAGGATTAGAAAAGTAAATATCATTAAAAATTAAAACACCTTTCAAAAACTACAAGCCCAATTATGGTTAAAATTTGGCTAAGTATTCTAACAACACTAACTAGCCTCTTTAAGGGTCTTCACCCACATAATTCTTAAATTGAATCACAAGTGATAATTACCTTACTCTTAGGGATAATTGAGACATCAATGTTCATTAAGTATTAGGGTGTTTCATAGGATGAATTATTAAGCAACATAATAAGTTTAAATGAACTCAAGATTTTCCACCAGGCAGCGAGAGCGTAACACAAACCTGCTCTCTATTGGATGATAGGGAATCCCTCAAAGGACTCACCAAGTTACAACATAGAGTTACAAAAAACTACCAAAACTTTACTTTTCCTGCTCTCTATAAACTGCCTTAACATGCATTTTAAGTTTCAGGTGTTGGAACGAGAAAACTCGCCAGGTACGCTTTTACAGCTTTTAACATCATCTTACTTGTACTTTTATGCTATACTCTTATTCTTATACAAATTTGCATGGAAAACTAAAACTACCAGGATAGCCACAAACCTAAAACCAAAACCAAATCTAAAATCAACCAACATAAAATTCAACCCCACAACATTCAAAATATAAAACAACTCAAAATTTAATCACAAACATCACACAAAACTATAACTTCAACTAAATTAAGATGTCTCCATTGGATGATAGGGAATCCCTCAAAGGAGGTAACCTACGGTTGCTAACGAGACTTCCCATGGTCTAAATGAAATTATGGAACTCATTAAGTTGATTTTAATAAGTTCATTTTGACTAAGTGAATCTAATAGAAAGTAGTGGTGCCAGAACGAGGGAACCGTAGGATCCTAACCAGTGTCGCTCTAATCAACTTCAATATGCCCTCATAAAATTTAAAGAACTTCAACCATAGGGCCACCTGGTTTGACATTATAACTTGACACACTAGAAAGCTCAAACTCGTCACTGTGAGGAGCTTGGAGCTAGCATGGTGGGCAGCACATCCATCTTCAACAACAAGACCTATCTTCCCCTGCTAAACCAATCTTCCTTCTTTAGACTTGAACAAAAAAGCCATAGGACGTTGAGGTTTCTTGCTTATGCAACGTGAATCCTCACCTTATCTTTAAGCCTTTGTATAGCGCTGCTATACAATATAAGCCCTAACTCGGCTTAGGATTCCAAGGATGTTGTTTTTCACGACCTAAATCCTCATATCTTCCAGGCTATTTGTGTGATTGTTCACATGAATGTAAGCTCTAACTAATATAATTGGCAGGATGAAACACTTAAATTTTTATCCTCTAAATTCAAACCAAACATTAGGATAGCTTTGGAAGTCACCAAGGTTCTCCTCTGCGATCCATGACATCCCCTAGTTTTTCCTCCTTTAGATTCTATAATAAAATGCTCCAAATATGAACCAATCCCCTTTCACACCTCTACGTCCGATTTCATTGAAAAGTATTACCCTTTGAAACTGCTTGAAGATAATATTTCCTAATTTTAATCGAGAGTCTTCTTGAGTGCCTTTGGTCATTTAAGATGTAATCAACTATAGGGGCTAGCCCTTATAAGAAGCATGTCCAAACCCAACTTAATATAGGAGAACTTGTCGGCAAATACAAAGGTTTCGCAGACCAAACGGACGTCATACTTTCCTTAGTTTATTTGATTGAGCCTCATCCTCAAGACTTGTGTTTATCCTCAAGATAAATACAGGATTTGAGGTACAACACTATTTTATTTTTAACTATGAAAAATATGGGTTCAGTTTAATGTCATACTTCATTGTCCTTCCAAAGCGTGCGACGGGATTTCAATTCTGGTGGCCAACAGCTTCTTACGGGCAACTCCCCACAAACCCCCAAAATAGCACCGACAGAACACGTTCCTTAAATCGTACAAATGGTCTATTTTTTGTTTACTTTTAATGACGAAATCATCCTCCTCGCATTCCACTTAATTGTGAATGAGATCATAAAAAATCTTTGTCATGGATCGTTAGTATGTTGCTCCAGCATTCTTCAACACAAACAACATCACTGTGTAGCAAAAGATCCAAATAGGTGTCCCAAAGGTTGTAAGTGTTGCATCTTCTAGAGCCATCTTGATTTGGTTGTACCCCAACAATCTGTCCATGAAGGAGAAAATCTCGTGTGTCGATACAATGTCCATCATCATTTCTGGTATTGACAGTGAAAATTCTTCCTTTGGACATGATTTTATTAGATCCATGAAGTCGACACATACACGGATTTGTCCATTTTTCTTCGTAATAAGTACAATATTGGCTAACGATGTGGGGTATTGCTCTTCTCTTACAAAGTTGGCATCTATTAACTTTTTTACCTCAATAATGACTTGTTGCTTTATCTCAAGGTGCATTCTTCTAGGAGTTTATTTTACTAGGGTCATATCTTTGCCCACCACGAGCTTATGAACTGCAACTTCTGCTGACAGCCCTGGCATTTCATCATAACTCCATGTGAAGTAATCTTTAAATTTTAACAATAATGCTATATATTATGTGGATTCTTCCTCAATGAGTAAGGAACTTATGAAGGTGGATTGATTTCTTTCAATTCATCCACTGTTGACTTAATTTCTTCTTCAAATTCTAGTGGAGCATTACCTACTCACTAATCTTAAGAGTCATCCTCTACATCGAGGCAATCATCTTTCAATCCGCTGGCAACAACTATGTAAAATTCAGAGTCATCAACTTGTCATACTGTACCAAATCTGAGACCCTCTTTCGAGTTGGGAGTTCAAATTTTAACATCCAATATTTTTTTAAAAAGTTGTCATTTATATTTTGACATTTGTTTTGGCAAATGTCCTTATTGAATTAACTTTTGTACACAAGGTAAAAATTAAGGAAAAGGAAATTCCCTTAATTCATTAAGATCATCTTCCAAATTTACATGATTTTCAGAATAAGTAGAAGTAGAAGCATGATAAAACTTGATCGGCTTTGAACCAGCACTGTAGACTTCCTTGACCTCTAAATTCTCAACCTTTTAAGGGAGAATTAGAGTAAGGCTCATGGTGTTCACATAGTGGTTTATTAGATCATACATAGTTTCATATTCTCTTTTCTCCACATCTTCTAAGGATATATCGTACTAAGGTTTCTTTTGTTATTTCATCTTTAGAACTGTCTTCATCATCAATGTTGATGGTCAATCTAGTCATTCAATAATTAAATTGGTTCATCCTCGCACACGTCCCCGGCCTCGACCTTGGGTGTGAGAACTAAAAGAAGCCCCACAAACTTGTTGCAAAAGTGTGGTGTAAGAGCGCTAAAGTAGAGTTGAATAGCTTCCCCTTTATGAATCTTCTGAATCTTCACTTTTATTTGTCACAATTTCACGAGAGAAGATAGTTTTCTTCATAAGCGTGTATTAGGAGGCATCTTCATGAATGTCAACTTCATGAACTGAAAATGGTTGTAGATCTCCCTTGATACAATGTTCTTGTCCTTCCTTGAAGTACTTAATTTATGTAGAATGATGGAACCCTGTTGTGTTCATAAATCCATGGTCGATCAAGTAGAGAATTAAAAGAGGTCTCGACATCAATGATATGGAACTTAACAGTTATTACTAATTCTCCAACCTTCCTAAGTAATGTGATTGTTCCAAGGGTTCTCTCTCCTTTTTGGTTAAATCCTCTTAAGATCATTTTATCGGATGTAAGCTCTTGTGCTTCAATGTCCAAATAGGCCAATGTCTGTAGACTTATCAAGTTGAGTGATGCTCCAAGTGCTACCAAGACTCTGGACAACACAAATCTGTCGACGTTAACGGAGACATAGACTGGATGGTTGTAGTCGGTGGTACCGAACAACAAATTTTCATCTATGAAAGCTATGTCAGATTTTTCTTTCAACAAGCAAACTTCATCCAAGGATGTGCTAGCCAACTGTGCTAAGCAAATCTCCGGGTCAAGCAAAGTTGTAACCAAAGACTCTCTCATCTCCTTTGATAAGATTAGAGCGTCGTAGATGCTTAACTTGATGAGCAACTTCCTAAGACTTGCTAGCACATTGTAATCCACTTTGCATGATCCTCCATTCTTCTCTTGATTATGTGGTTCTTCCGTTGGTGGAGGTGGAGGTAGCTCTTCTTGAGTTACTATTATCTTTCGTTTATCCACTAGAGTTGTTCTTGGGGGCAACACTCTTCCGCTCTTTAAGTTCACTTCTGTAATTTCTTCTTCTTGAGATACCATTGTTGAATCCTCTGGTGTTTCTTCTTTGTTAGAAAGATCTAAGTTGATGGCAAGCGGTGCGCCGTGGCGCTCGAGGATTTGTTGTTCACTCCCGACACTGACGTAGTTGGTATCGTTGATGTCATCTTTGGTCATGTTAATGAGTTCGTCGGACTCAAGTATGATTTGAGGATCAGCTTGGGAATTGAGATTGAGGCTAGATTGGTAAAAATCAGTTACTTTATCACCAAAAATAGTTAAAATGTAGCTGAAATCATCATCATTATATTCATAAGACCCCGTAGGGGTAAAAAGATAATTATACAAGGTCAGGTGTTCAAGGATTTTCTTCCTCGAATCCAAGACAACTAATCTAGCAGAGGCAGCCATTATACTACCCTTCGTGTTATCAGTCTTTGTGGTGGTATTCTTCTTCTTCTTTGTCTTTGACGATGACAAATCTTTTGGCAAAATCTTCATCTCTGGTTTGGCAGGCTCAAGACTTTGAACGGAGGCTTATTTTGAAGCATTCTTAATTTTGTTCAAGACCCTCTTGAGCTTGTTCTAGGTTATATTCCATCCATCTTTTCTAGTATATGGGTCAATCAAAGAGATTAGCTTAGCCGAAATCAAATTTATAGAACCTTTTTCAGGTTCTTTCAAATATTATTTTGGGATTGTTATAGTCCCTTCTTTAAGATTTTTCTTAAGACAATCCTTAAAGACAAACATTCCTCTATAGTGTGTCCAAGCAATTTGTGATCTAGGCAATAATTTGGTTATTCTTTCTTGTTGAACTCTTCGTGTTTCTTTGGATCTGGTAATCTGAACGCAGGTTTCTTCATCAGACTTCTGAACATCTTGAGTACGACTTCATCTTTGAAGGAATACACCACTTTTTGTCATTCTGCCAAAGATATTCTCTGCTTGGTATGATCCTCCCTGAGGTGGTCGCTGGCTAGACTGACCATATTGTTGTGTTTGTTTTTGAGCATGTTGTTATGATGACTGACGAGGATTTTCTACATGTATATTCATTTGTTGTTTTCCTTTATTGACAGTTGTCACTATTCTTTACTTCTTTTCAAATACTTTGGTTGCCTTGGATTTCTCATGAGAATCCATATGTTTGATTTCCTCTTGATGACTGTTGGCTTTACTGAGTAGCTTCTTGAAGGATTTAATGGTGAGTCCCTTGAGCATCAAAGCTACTGGCCGATGGATGCTCTTAAGTAAGATCTTAATTACACGATGCTCCTGCATCCAAGATTCACATTTCATGCTAAGGTTTCTCTACCTCAATATATAGTACACTAAATTCTCTTTGGGCTTCTGCTTCTCCATTATGAGAACTCCAATAGACACATGGTGTTGTGCTCTGACAAATCTTTTCATGAACAACTGCTCTAACTCGGTGAATCTCTTAATTGATCTGTTCAGTAATTCGACATACCAATCAAAAGCGATCCCTGAAAGACTGATGACAAACTGATGGAAAAGCAAAACTTTTTTACCTCTAGTATTACCTCAACTGGCTCGAAAATGTGTTATGTGCTGTCTAGGATTTCCAGTCCCATTGAATATCTTAAAGTTTGGCGACACTAAACCCATAGGGTAGGGTACGACATCAAACTCCTCTGGGTAAGTTCTACCCTTTAAAACCAATGCACCGCCCTTGGATTGGGCTAAGGCCTCCCAAACTTGCTCGACCATTTGGCTAATGTCTTTCTCTAGCATGGTGCTTGATGGAGAATCCTTCTTTTGTAGCTCATCTTTATTTGCTGAGGCAACTTCCCTCCTTTCATCTTTGATATGTATAATCTCTGGTTGGCTGATTTTTGGAGAGGCTAACTGTGGGGTTGAGACTGTTCTTGAACTGTGGTCATGGCGGTCATGGTAGCGGCCATCTCTTCCATTCTTTTCTACATTTGGCTGATTTGCTCATCCCTTAGGAAGACAGCCCTACAAGCTCATCTACGGTGTTATCTTCTTTAAGAGGTTGAGGGTCACATGCAGATGCAGTGGCTCTAGTTTTAAAGACATGGATATTCATGAAATCCTCCTTGAGGTACTCACTAAAGTCAAAATCTTCATCATCTTCATCAATGAAGACTCCATGTTCCCGGGCTAATTCAGAAATTTTGATCATGAGCTTTTTGACCTTTTCTTTAAATATTAATTCTTAGATTTTCTTATGGTCTGGAGGACCTTGCTGGACCTCCTCCATTTGTTCCTCCATCTTGCTAGCAATTGCTGCGACAATATCAGATACTTCAGACCCTTGCTTCATTCCATGATCTTGCCCTACAGACTTACTGGATTGTATCGGTACAACAACCTTGGGTATCCATACATTTTTATTTGATGATGATGTCTTGAGATGGAGTGTCTTAGCAGAAACATTGGCATGTCGAGGAAAGGTATGCTCCCCATGCTGTATCTAGATACAGTATTGGGCAATCTCTTCATCTTTTCTTTTAGAATTTTAAAAACATCCTTGTGACCAGTAATTAGTAGAATTCTTAGACCCAGACGTGACTTTACTGGTTGATGGCCTGTAGGTCTAGCAACGGCGGAATTGGTAATAACAATGGTGGTATCAACTCTGTTTTCCAAATGGAACCAAACGGGAATGCAAGCAGGCAAAGCTTCAGTTGATTTCTAAGATCGTCTGACCGTTCTGACGTCCCTTAGAATTTCTTTCTTCATGCGAGGGGATACTGTACATCCCACTCGTTTGAGTAACTTGCCAATTGAACAACTTCTTTAGCTACTAGTCTCTAAAAAACTAAACTGACTCGAGTGATAGGAGCATGCTTCTTCCTCTCCTCACCATGTCCATGAAGTGACGGTAAAGTAGCGGCAATCTTTTGGATACTTTCGTACCCATTGGTATTCATTAGGGGCTGGACCCTACTCCCTTGAAGAAGTGGATAGGTTTTTAGTAATCCTAACTCATCCTGGTGAAGATCTTCATCAACAAGTACTTCCTTAGGAGTCTGGACCTAAGTAGCCCTTCGAACCTTCAGGCTGCGGTTTCTCATTCGGGTTTGGGTTAACGATAAAGTCCTCGAACTTGATCTGATTCCAATTAAGGACTAAATTTGTTTCTTCATAGTGCTTAAGAACTTTTGATAAATGTTCTAAACATGATTCAAATGAAGTTCCAAACACTAAAAAATCATCCATAAAGACTTCAATCTCTTTCTCAATTAAATAACAGAAAATTACTATCATACATCTTTAAAATGTAGCATGGGCATTACATAAACCAAAGGGCATTCTTATAAAAGTAAATGTACCATACAGACTGGTAAAAGTTGCTTTCTCTTGATCCTCAAAAATTATTTATATTCGGTGATAACATATATATCCATCTAGAAAATAAAAGTTTTTATGCTCAGCTAGTCTATCTAGCATTTAATCTAGAAAGGGTAATGAAAAATGATATTTCCTAATGATAATATTTAATTTTCTATAATTGATGTATATTCACCACCTTGTGACTTGTCTAGTAGGTATTAACTCATTATGTTCATTTAGAGACACAGTACTCCTTTCTTGGGAACGTAGTGAATTGGACTAAGTTATGCACTATTTGAAATAGGGTAGGATAATTCCAACATCTACCACTTTAAAATTTCTTTCTTTCTAACTTCTTTTATAATAGGATTCAGTCTCCTTTGAGGATCAGCCTTGGGTTTGTTGTTCTCTTTCATATTAATTCTATGCATACAAATTGAAGGACTTATTCCTTTAATATTAGCTATTGTCCATCCAAAGGCTTTCTTAAATTTTTTTTCACAATTTTGATTAACCTTTCTTTTTATTCCATCGTTAACTTTGAGGAAGTTATATCTATTAAAGTAGAGGAATCTCCTAAAAAGACGTATTTTAAATGATCAGGAAGAAACTTCAACTCATGTTCTGGAGGTTTTTCTTTTGATGAACAAAATGATTTATCTTTTTCTATTGTGTCCAAAATTTCAAAACTTTCTCGAACATAGATTGAATCTTCCTTAAAAAGATCTTCACATCGATCTAACTCCTCTTCTTACTCGTGCTCCAAATATTTTACTACAAATTTTTTTTTCATAATTAGTTTTGAAATGACATTCACTGCGATATCTTATAGCGTCCATTCTATAGCATTCACCATCATTACCTTTTGCATGATACTTTATTGATCTTGAAATGCTAAAAGTAACAGTTTGATCATTGACGTGCATTGTTAATTCCCCTTTCTACACATCTATCATTGCTCTTCCTGTGGCTAGGAAAGGTCTACCCAAAATTATAGGTATCTTATTATCTTTCTACAGATCCAACACAATGAAATCAATAAGAAAGATAAATTGATCCATTTTCACTAGGACATCTTCTATAACTCCTTTAGGGTAAGTTATCGAAAGATCTGCTAACTACAAAGTTACAGTAGTAGGGGTTATTTCTCCTAATCCCAATCTTTTAAATATTGATAATGTCATAAGGATAATGCTTGCACCTAAATCACATAAAGCTTTCCAAAAAAATCTATCTCTTATTGCACATTGAATTGTAAAGCTACCCAGATCTTTAAGCTTTTTAGGAAGCTTCTTCTGAATAATTGCACTGCACTCCTCACTAAGAGAAACTATCTCATTATCTTCAAACTTCCTCTTCCTTTTGAAAATATCCTTCATAAACTTTACATAGCTTGACATTTGTTCTGAGGCTTCAGCAAATGGAATATTAATTCTAAGCTTCTTAAAAATTTCCAAAAAATTTGAAAATTGCTTATCCAACTTCTGTTGATTAAGTCTCTGAGGAAATGGAGGTGGTGGTTTTTCTAAGTTAACTTTAAGTGAAGAAATAGATCTTTTAGAATCTTTTGGAGCGTCCTCTTTTGATTCTTCAATTTAGTCTCTCTCTACTTCAGTTTCTTTTTGAACCCTACCTTCCAACTCTTTTCAGCTCTAAGTTGAATGACTTTTACTTGCTCTTTATTTTACTCTTTAGGATTAGTTTCAGTATTACTAGGAAGTGTTCCTTGGGATCTTTTACTTAATGAATTTCCAATTTGTCCAAGTTAATTCTCAATATTTATAATTGTAGCTCTTTGACTTTGTAACTGATTTCCCATTTGTAACACCACTTCTTCTATAGACTTCTTCTCCTTAAATTGTGTATTACTGTTAAAACCTGGAGGATAAGAAGATATATAATTTTCATTCCCTTGGTTGTTCCAATTTCCCAATGATTTTCCTTGATTTTCCCCCATTGCTGATTATTACTACCCCTACTATTATTCTAATTGAAGTTGGGATGGATCTTCTAACCTGGGTTATAATAATTTGAATATGGGTTATTCTGCTTGTTATTTATGACATTTAAAGTTTCTAATGATGCTTGGGAATCTACCATTTGGCCTAATGAATTCTCTTCAATCATAGAGATAGGTTGAGAAAAATTCATTTCAAATTGGTCCAACTTCCTTGAAATTGCAGCAACTTGATTTGCTAACATATTAAGTGCATCAGATTCATGAATATTAACTACTTTCTTAGATTCACACTCTTAGAAGGTCATTAAAAATTATTGGTAGCCACTTCTTCAATTAAAGCATAAGCTACATGAAATCGATCTGATGTCAACTAACTACCAGCAGCGACTTCGATAAAAGATCTAAGAGATCCAACTAATCAATTATAAAAAGTTTGAATTATTAACTAATCTGGTATAGCATGGTGTGGACACTTTGTTAAGAGTTCTTTAAATCATTCCCATGCCTCATAAATAGATTTCCCTTCAAACTGATTAAAAGATGTAATATAATTTCTAGGCTTCACATTTTTTATGGTGAAAAATAATTAGCAAGGAATTTTTATGTTAAATTACTCCAAGTTCTGATAGATCCAGGTGCTAATGAATTTAACCACATCTTAGCTTTATCCCATAGTGAGAAAGGAAATAACCTATGTCTTATGATGTCATCTGATACACCATCATATTTAAATGTAGCACGCAATTCTACAAAATTGACAAGATGTAAATTTGGATCTTCAGTTGGTGATCCCCTAAACTGATTATTTGATACCATTTGGATAATAACATGTTTAAGTTCAAATGAATTAGCAACTACATTAGGTTTTTGAATACTATAACAAAGTTCATCTACTGTAGGGTTGGCATAATATTGTAAAGGTCTAACTTCTTGATGAATTTCAGCATTTTGATCATTTTGGTTTGCCATTTCTGTATTTTTTTTAGTTTTTTCAAAATTTTTAATTTTTTTTTACTTTTTATGGTTTTTTAAGCAGGTCTCTCTAATTCAGAATCATAGAGCTCTAGTCCTTCAGAACCTGGCCTACGCATACACTAACATAAAATAAAATACAACAATACACACACAAAATAAAATATTGATCAACTTTCTCACTGATGGGAAAGGAACATGAAAGATAAAACAGCGAGAACGGGTAAATTTTTCTGCTTCCATGTTGAATGCCACCTCTAAGGCATGACACTATTTCATTTCGTCAACTATGTTACCGACCTATCACCATAGTGAGGTAATTAGAGATACAATAATTCTGAATTTTTGTATTCAGAATAGTAGAACTATAAATGTGGGGAGAATAATTTTAAGAATATATTGACTACAGCGAGGAGTGAGACTAGTGGAGGTCTAGGACATCCTGGACGTATTTATGCAATTTGCAAACTTTCTGGAGTAGAATTTAGAGATGAAGAATGGGTTTATCATATGAAACCCATTAGTAAGACTAATCTAAAGACTTATGAATCCCATGAGAAATGGAGAACTGGGAGTAGAAGTCAAGAACCTTCTACTAGTAGAGATGTCCCCTCTACAAGTTATGATCTTCCACCTTCTAGTTCCCCTACCCTCTCTGATTTGATGAATGAGTTAACCTTGAGCGAAAGAGCATAAAATTGATAAGTGAAAGGAATGGGGGTTTAGAATGCCGACACGATTGTGATAGTGAGTACTTATAGAGGCATTCAAATTTTGAGGTAGCTTATTATGAAGCTCAGGCCCGACACTACAGTGGTGAGCCTGATGTTACGTTTCCTGAGTGCCCCCGATATACTCAGTATCAACCCAATCTACCTGCTGATCAAGGAGATGAAGATATAGCTTGGGATTTTGATATAGAATGAAATTGATGTACTTATGTTTGTATTTTTATTTTATTTAATCTTTTGGTAATAGAAATGGATGTTTATGTATTTGGACTTTCATTTTTATTTTGTGTACTTGGATGATTTTTAATTCTTGTTATAATGTTAGTGTGGTAGTTAATTGTGCAAGTATAGATGTTGAGTAGTATTGTGGATCGTAATGTAATGAGATTTTTATTTCACATTTTAGTTTCAATTGTTTAGTATTGTGGTTGTGTTAGGAAATGTTGTGCTTATTTAATGTTTCAGTTTTATACTTATTTCAAATTTTTATTACCCAGAAATTCCTCTAATAATTTATATGTGTAGAAAGCTGCTAAAATTATAGACCAACTGAAGTAAAAATTTGAGAATGCCTGAAAAAATTTTGGAATGATAAAAATGCCTACAATACTGAGGTATGATTTATATTTATAATTTTTTTCTTTCCACCTGTATTATTTCATATTTAAAAATTTAAGTTTGGGGGAGGGAAGAAAAAGATTAACTATTAGATGTCCTCTATTTCAATATTTTCAAAAATTATTTATATGATTTCATGTAGTGAATTTACTTCAGGTAACTATATTTTGGTTACTATTTAAATATTATAGTGGATTTAAAGAAATATTTTTGTAATGAAAATTAATTTTTGTAACTTAAGATATTTATTATAAGAGAATAAGATTATAGTTAATTATTTAAAGTAAGGGAAACTATATTTTGAAGTATTAAGAATCTAGAATCTCATTTGAGAAGAAAAGATCAGTGCCCAATGATGTAAAAACTATGAAATATTTAAAAGGTAAAGAAATGCTTTGAGTTTCAAATTTAGGGAAAGAAAAGTGAAGTTCAAAATCATTAAAGGCTATCCAAATATAGTAATCCTCACTTGAAAAAGGAAAAAAAAAAGGATTGAAAACAATCCCTGAAAAGAAAAGAAAAAAAAAAGGATTGA
>NEWO01000170.1:519284-531862 GCA_003013225.1 Phalaenopsis aphrodite
GGCTTCACTGGACCTACCTAAAGGGAAAACTTAAATACATTCCTGAACTTATATTTATGGAACTAGATCTTTTACTAGTAGAGTTCTCATGAAGTTCCTATCTCTTGAATATTCTAAGTAACTTAATATTGCAACATATAGTCATTCTTGAAATAAATAGAAGACTAGAACTCTTAAACTTGATGACTAGATAATCTTGTGGCTACAGAGTTAATTCAATTACTTGAATTTTTTTTGAAAATCTCACTATGATATTTATGTAAATCAAACTTATAGTATTTCTGAATTAAAACTTTACTGCAATAGATCATAACTTTTATATAATACTAAAATTACTTGAGGTCAAGTAATAGTTAAGTTTGGGGGATTTTGACTAAAAGAAAATATGTTGAGATTTTCATTCCTATTTTATACTATTTTTGATGATATCACACTTTAAAGAAAGGTATTTTTGATGTTTTGTTGCAGGAATGAGGAATTAGGGTCATTAAAGCAAAAAGATGCAAAAAGGAGCAAATTTGGAGCGAAAATGACCAAAATGTGAAGATTTGAACTAGGCCATTGACGGCACCCTCAACGTTGCCGACAACGAGATTTTCCCGAGACTGCAGAACAAAATTTCTAGAAGCCTGCCGATGGTGCCATCGACCCCGCCGATGGCGAGATCGACGGTTATGCCTACTCAAGCTTTGGATAAGGCCAAATTTTGAAGGGATGCTTAGGCAACTCTTGAGAAAGCTCATCTACAACTTTAAAAGAACATTTTGGCTGAAAATAGTGAGTCCAAGAAGTGCTAGAGGTGCTAGAGGTCCTGAAGGTTAGAGAGGTTTCATTAGTATAGTGACTAGAGTGTAACAATTGTGAGGATTTCTTCGAGAGATTGTAGGAGAGGAGAGAAAGTGAGAGATTTCTTCTTCCTTGCTACTTTGAAGAGGAATTTTGTGTGTTGTAAAGAAAGGAAGAGATTCAGAGGAACTTCAAGGAGTGTTCTTGGGGAGAAATTAGAGATAAGTTATTTAATTATTATAGTTTGTATGACTTTGATTTTATATATGAATTCCGAGTTTTGTTGTGTTTTCCCCATGAGTTCTGAGTAGTTTTCTGTCTTTTTCCTTGTCTCGAGATTTATGAAATGGTGATTTGAATTGGTGAAGCCATGAAAATGTTTAAGAAATTGTGATGATCTTTTCACTTAGATCTTAATTTTCTTTCAATCTGACCAATTAATTTGTTAAAATTTGTTGAGTTTTACAACTAAAGTGAATGTTACATCCAAGATTTAGGGAGTTTAAAGCCCTTAGAAGTTGGGTGCAAATAAATAGGGAAATATTATTTATTGGGCAAAGAATTGGAGATTTTAGAGTGACAGACTAAAATCCACAATTCGGTCCTATCGTTTGGGTGCTGATGTGTAGATGTTAGCCCTCAGGTGAGGGGAACGTGGGAGCTCTGAAGTGAGAGCCGGTATCCTCCCAGCCTAGCCGCAGAATTAGTAACCAAGCATAGGATTAGTCAATGTTCTTTATGCCTGGACCGAAGGGTAAAGAATATGTATGGTCTTATTTGACACAATATAAATTGAACTAATTCATTTTATCCATTCACTATAATTTCATGACAAGGAGAAGGATGCTTTCTTATATATTGAATATCACAAATAAACCATACTTTATATCATTAGTTATTTATTACTTATTAAAATTATCTATTTATTTCAATTGCCTATTAGTGACAGATAAGCAAATTGAACGTCATTGTTGTGATTAAAGTCTTTCTTTTCTAAAATATTAGTCCGTAATTCTAAACCACTCCCTGTGGGATCGATATCAAGGACTTCATTAGAGCCTTATACTACTTGAGTGATACACATACTTGCATTGACGAATTCAAATTTAACATTATTGAATATTATAATTATACATCTTAACCAAATCAGCACATATATAAAGTTGCGATTAAGTCTTTGGACATCGTTGCTGGAAATTAAATCTTCTAGTAGCATCATCAAATTCTTGTATTTTTTTATTACAAAAAAAAGATACAAAAAAGTCGGTCACCTAGCTCCCATCTTAGCAGCTTTTCAATATCTCCCCTGACCTTTAGCACCTGGATTCAAATTCTAGAATCTCCCACCTTCCTCGGGACCTCCCCAGGGTGATTAAATTTGCAGTATTTAGCCTTCATGAACTTGGCCTATAAGCTTTAATTCTGTCTAAATTTAATCCAAAGCTTACACAGGCTGATGTGTTGCATTTGGTGTAAGCCTTTAAAACCCAAACCACCAGCCTCCCAAGGTTTAGCCACTATTTGCCAGCTTGCCCAAGCCACTTGTTTTCTTTTCCAAGCCCAAAGGAATCTATTGAAGGTTCTTTCTAGCATCAAAGAGGTGCTTCTTTTCATTGTGGCCACTTAGAGACATACAGAGGGATAGAGGTAAGAATGCTCTTAAGGAGGGTGATCCTTCCACCATTGGACAGGTAAGAGTTAGACCACCCCTGAAGAGTAGAGATTATCTTCTCAATAACCTCATCAAATTGAATCATCTTGGTTCTTCCTCTTATCAAGTGAATCCCCAAATATTTGAAGGGGAGACTCAGGCTAGAGAATCCAGTGTAAGAGTGCATCCATTATTTGATTGGTAGGGAGGCTTTCTTGCTGATCCAGATCTCACATTAATCCTTGTTTACCTTAAGACCAGACACTTGTTAGAATTTTTGTAGACACACCATAATGTACTTAGTAGCAGAATTAGTGGCCCTAGTAAACATCAAAATGTCATCAGCATAGATTAGATGGCCGATATCCATCTTAGCTATGTTGTGATAAGTAGTGAAGCTTTTTCTATTCTCCTTGCAATCAATAAGTTTAGAGAAATAATCCAGGACCAGGATGAAAATGGTAGGGGCTAGAGGGTCCCCTTGTTTGAGCCCTCTAGAAGCTTTGAAAAACCCATGAGCTTTTCCATTTAAAAAAACTGAATTTGTATTATCCTCCATCCATCTTTTAATAATTAAACAGAACTCCCTGGAAAATCCCCTAGCCTCCAAGCATTCTATAATGAAATCCCAGTTCACCATGTCATAAGACTTCTTCAATTTAAGCTTAAAAATGACATTTTCTTCTTTACAAGGTTTCTCCAAATCCTGTAGAAGTTATTGAGCCAGGAGGATGTTATCCTCAATGCTTCTGCCTTTCACAAAAGCAGCTTGGTTATTGCTGACAAGTTGAGGTAATACAGGCTAGAGTCTGTGAATAATAATTTTGCTTATAACATTGTTAAGGCTCAGGGTTCTGTAATGGTTCCAACTTTCCTTGATAGAAGTCCTTGGAATGAACACAATAGTGTAAGCACTGAAATAATTAGGTAGGGAGTTACCTTTGAAAAATTATTGGATAACTTTGATCACCCCTACCTCGATAACATCCCAGGCTTTCTTTGTAGAAGTCTGCAGTAAAACCATCAGGGCTAGCAGATTTGGAACTGTCTATGGAATTCAAAGCTCTTTTAATCTCCTCCTCATCAGGAATATCATTCAAGTTTAGATTGGCAGTGAATTGCTTGCTGTCTGTAAACAAATTGCTGTCAATAAGCACTCTATCAATGTTGCTCCCATTCATAAGGTTATGAGAGTACTACACGGAACTTTCAATAATCTCCTCCTTTTGCTTGAGCTAAGTTCCATTATGGTCCTTGATGGAGTGAATAGTGTTACATTTTCTCTGGTATTTAATGCAGGCATGGTAAATTTTGGTGTTTCTATCTCCTTTAGTGAATTTGGTTTTGACAGCCTTTTGTTGTAGGAATTGTTCCTGCCACTGAACTGCATTTAAGAGTTCCTCATTAGCCTCTAGGGGAATAGCTTCATCAATCCTCCCTTTGCTATGCTCCTCCTCTAGATCAATTACCTCCTTTTCAACCTTATCTATAATCAGTAGAAGGTCCACAAAAGTGTCACAACTCCATAGTTTAAGTGCTTTGCCCACCTTCTTTTGATTAATTCACAGGTAAATGAAAAGGTTCAGGGTGAAGATCATTCTTCCAATGCTCCTTAATAATTTTCAAGAATTTCAAATGTTGAGACCACACATTCAGATATCTGAATGAGCTTTTCTGGTTTGTCACCTTATTCCCAGTAGAGATCAGTAAAGGCCTATGGTCTGAACCAGCTAGGCTTAACTGAGTGATGGATGTCTGCAAAAAATTTTGGATCCAGTTATCATTAGCAAGCACTCTATCCAACCTTTCCCACATATCCGTCCTTCTCCAAGTAAAGGTAGGGCCATTGAATCCAAGATCAAATAACACAGTTTTTTGAATATTACCATTGAAAATTGATATAGTAGTAGGGTTGGGAGGTCCGGCCCCCTTCCTCTTAGCAGGAGAGGAGATGCAATTGAAATATCCTCCCACAAGCCAAGCCTTATCAATTGATCCTTGGATGAGCTGCAGGGAATCCCACAGATCAATTCTAACAACTTTGGAGCTTCCTGCATAGACAAAAGAAGCAAACACCTCCATGTCTACAAAGCTGAGATTCATATGTAAGATTTGAGTATGGTTAAGTAAGCAAGAGCACTTCATTTATTTCTTGCAGAAAACCCAAATTTTATTGTTGAAATTAGTGAACAGATTGAATCCAGGGAAGGATTTGGCAATTTTCAAAGTGTTGAGAGGAACCCTAGGTTCCAAAATGGAAATGCACCAAAATTTGTGTTTTTTATTTAAATATTTGAGTCTTTTTAAGGATAAGTGGTGGGTGAGGAGAAGAGTAAGGTTCGGACCTGGACCTAGTCCTCCCTCTAGTTTTGTAAGAGACTTTTTTTATCTGATTGGTAGTAACCTCCAATGTTTGTAGCTCCTTTCCTTTGCCAAGATTCTGTTCTTCTGATTTATAGTTTTTTGTTTATTTTTAGTTTTTTGAATTTGCCAATCTTACTCTAGTTCTTTATTCATTACTTCTACCAAATTCTGGCTGGGGGAGACCACCTCTAAATCCACCGCATGGTTCTTTAAATTTCTGGGAGATAAGGGATCGAGCATCACCTCCCCAACTGACTCAACCTCTGAATGGATCTCCTAATTCTTATCCTTTGTATGTTTCTGACCAGCAAAAGTATTTACATTTTGAACTGTCCCTACCACAGAGGAGAATTCCCAGTGGATGAGAGTCTCTTTTGTCCCTACTATAGTGGAGATCTTCCTGTGCACTTCTTTACTTCCAACATTCAGGAGATTTTTGTTGGCATCAACCAAATCCTTCTGAGGGTGGTGAAAAACCCTTATATTGGGGGGGGGGGGGTTTAACCTATAACATCTCTCCTTAGTATGTCTAAACATTTTATAATGTTGGCAATAATGGGGTCTTTGCTCCATGACTACATCTTGCCAAAACCCCCTCACAGTGTCCCCAATCCAAATCCTCTTAACACCAGGAAGAGTGACATCCCTTTCCACCAGGATCCTTGCATTGGCTGGTCTGGCTTTGTTATAAGTGGCAGCATCTACCTTCAAAGGAGTACCCAAGGTGCACCAAATGTTGAACAAGGCATTCAATTTAAATAGGTGCAATTGAAATTTAGGTAGCTTAAACCAAATAGGCACTGTGAGAGGTTCTTGTGAGGGGTCATATTCAGGAGACCAATTTAAAATTTTCATTTCTATTCCAGCTAAGATGATGGATTGTTTGGCAAAGATTCTGGCATAGTCCCTTTCCTTTGTCAGCTGGATTAGGAGATGCCTGCCATCCAGCAGACCTAGCTTCCAATCTGATATTTTCAAAGAGTCAAAGTATTTTCTTAAAAGTTCCATATTTGGATGGCCCAAGCTAAATTTGCCAATTAGAGTTAATTGAACCTGCAAGTTTAGGTTAGCAATATCCTCTTCAGAGAAACTAACAGCTGGTTCCCCATCTTTTGATCCCACTGGATGTATGCAAGAGGCAGAACCTCCCCCTACGACAGTGTTATGAAATTCCTAAGGAAAGACTAAGAGATCAGGGTCCAACAAGGGGGAAGAAGTGTTTCCTACCACCCCAACATAAGTAGCTTTAGTCCATTGCAAATTTGTCTCCAGATCAATAGGGGTGGTCATGGTTCACCAACCAGCACCCCCAAAAAATAGTAAAATTACAAGTAACAGAAAAACTGGAAAGGTAACTTATTCCAAGCTCAACCTCAGGAAGAACAAGAAACCCAACAGAGATAAACCCCAGGCCAAAGGCAAACACCAACTAAGAAGAGTCAAGAAAGCTTGCAACTTCAGCAAATCAATGTAACAGTAACTCCTTCTCTAAAAAGCAACAGGAAACCACAGTCTCCTAAGCTAAACCAAAGTAACAGTGCTAGATGGTCAAAATAACCACTCCTACCACTCCTCCCAAACCTTAGGGTCCCCTCAAAGTGAAAACAAACTCCTTCAGCAAGCACCACCACAACAACTCCAGGCAGCTCCATCACAGCCGAAACCCTAGCAGAGCACAACTAGGTCCAACCGCAAACTCCATTATCTCTCTCTCTCTCTCTCTCTCTCTCTATATATATATATATATATATATATATAATGATGGAGTTGGTGGCTGGACCTACCTGTGCTTTGCTAGGGTTTTGGCTGTGATGGAGCTGCCTAGAGCTGTTGTGGAGCTTACTGAAGGAGTTTGCTTTCACTTTGAGGGGACCCTAAGGATTGGGAGGAGTGGCTGGAGTGGTTATTTTGATCCTCCAGCACTGTTCGTTTGGTTTAGCTTAGGAGTCCGTGGCTTTTCTGTTGTTTTTAGTGAAGGAGTTATTGTTACATTGATTTACTGAAGTTGCAAGCTTTCTTGACTTTTCTTAGTTGGTGTTTGCCTTTGACCTGAGGTTTATCTCTGTTGTGTTTCTTGTTCTTCCTGAGATTGGACTTGGAACAAGTTACCTTTCCAGTTTTTCTATTACTTGCAATTTCACTATTTTTTGGGGGTGTTGGTTGGTGTACCATGACCACCCCTATTGATCTGGAGACAAATTTGCAATGGACCAAAGCTACTTATGTTGGGGTGGTAGAAAACTCGTCTTCCCCCTTGTTGGACCCTGATCTCTTAATCTTTCCTCAGGAATTTCATAACATTGCCGCAGGGAGAGGTTCTGCCACTTGCATACATCCAGTGGGGTCAAAAGATGGGGAACCGACTGCTATTTTTTTTGAAAAGGATATCGCTGACTTAAACTTGGAGGTTCAATATACTCTAATTGGCAAATTTATCTTGGGCCTTCCAAAGATGGAATTTGTAAGAAAATATTTTGACTCTTTGAAAATATCAGATTGGAAGCTAGGCCTGCTGGATGGCAGGCATCTCCTAATCCAGTTGCACCTATTTTAATTGAATGCTATGTTCAACATTGGGTGCACCTTGGGTACAACTTTAAAGGTAGATGCTGCCACTTATAACAAAGCCAGACTAGTCAGTGCAAGGATCCTGGTGGAAAGGGATGTCACTCTTCCTGATGTTAAGAGGATTTGGATTGGGGACACTGTGAGTGGTTTTTGGCAAAATGTAGTCATGGAGCAAATACCCCATTATTGCCAACATTGTAAAATGTTTGGACATATTAGGGAGAGATGCTATAGGTTAAACCCCCCAATAGAAGGGTTGTTCACCACCCTCAGTAGGATTTGCTTGATGCCAATAGAAATCTCCTAAATGTTGGAAGTAAAGAAGTGAACAAGAAGATCTCCACTGTAGCAGGGACTGTAGAGACTCTCATCCACCAGAAATTCTCCTTTAGGGTAGGGACAGTTGAAAATGTAAGTACTCTTGCTGGTCAGAAACTTACAAATGATAAGAATCAGGAGATCCATTCAGAGGTTGAGATAGTTGGGGAGGTGATGCTTGATCGCTTGTCTCCCAGAAATACACAGAACCATGTGGTGGATTTAGTGGTGGTCTCCCCCAACCAGAATTTGGTAGAAGCAATGAATAAAGAACTGGAGTTTGATTGGCAAATTCAGAAAACTAAAAAGAAAAAGAACTACAAATTAGAAAAACAAAATCTTGGCAAAGGAAAGGAGCTACAAACATTGGAGGTTTCTACCAATCAGATAAAAAAAGTGTCTTACAAAACTAAAGGGAAGACTAGGTCCAAGTCTCAACCTTACTCTTCTCCCCCCTCCCCATGATCAATTTTCCTTGCTGGAACATAAGGGGGATTGCCCACCCCTTATCCTTAAAAAGACTCAAATATCTTAATAAAAAACACAAATTTTGGTGCATTGCCATTTTGGAACTCATGGTTTAACTCAACACTTTGAAAATTTCCAAATCCTTCCCTGGATTCAACCTATTCACTAATATCAACAATAAAATTTGGGTTTTCTGTAGAAAAGAAATGAGGTGCTCTATCTTTCTTAACCATACTCAAATCTTACATATGAATCTTAGCTTTGTGGATATGGAGGTGTTTGCTTTTTTTGTCTATGGAAGAAGCTCCAAAGTTGCTATAATTGATTTGTGGGATTCCCTGCAGCTCATCCAAGGATCAATTGATAAGGCTTAGCTAGTAGGAGGAAATTTCAATAGCATCTCCTCTCCTGCTGAGAAGAAGGGGGGCAGACCTCCCAACCCTACTACTATATCATTTTTCAATGATAATATTAAAAAAAATGGGTTATTTGATCTTGGTTTCAGTGGCCCTACCCTTACTTGGAGAAGGATGGATATGTGGGAAAGGTTGGATAGAGTTCTTGCTAATGATAACTGGATCCAAAATTTTCTGCAGACATCCATCACTCACTTAAGCTTAGCTGGTTCAGACCATATGCCTTTACTAATCTCTATTGGGAATAAGGTGACAAGCCATAAAAGCTCATTCAGATATCTGAATGTGTGGTCTCAACATTTTAACTTCTTGAATATTATTAAGGAGCATTGGAAGAATGATCTTCACCGTGACCCTTTCATTAACCTGTGAATTAATCAGAAGAAGGTGGGCAAAGCACTAAAATAGTGGAGCTGTGACCCTTTTGGGGACCTTCTGCTGATTGTGGACAAGGTTGAAAAGGAGGTAATCAATCTGGAGGAGAAGCATAGGAAAGGGAGGATTGATGAAGCTGTTATCCTAGAGGCTAATGAGAAACTCTTAAATGCAGTTCAGTGGCAGGAACAATTCCTACAACAAATGGCTGCCAAAACCAAATTCACTGAAGGAGATAGAAATACCAAGTTTTACTATGCCTGCATTAAATACCAGAGAAAATGTAACACTATTCACTCCATCAAGGACCATAATGGAACTTGGCTCAGGCAAGAGGAGGAGATTGTTGAAAGTGCCGTGTAGTACTCTCATAACCTTATGAATGGGAGCAACATTGATATAGTGCATATTGATAAAAATTTGTTTGCAGACAACAAGCAGTTCTCTGCCAATCTAAACTTAAATGATATTCCTGATGAGGAGGAGATTAAAAGAGCTTTGAATTCCATAGACAGTTCAAATCTGCAGGCCTTGATGGGTTTACCGTAGACTTTTATAAAAAAGCCTGGGATGTTATTAAGGTAGAGGTGATCAAAGCTATCCAACACTTTTTCAAAAGCAACTCCCTACCTAATTATTTTAGTGCTTCCACTATTGTGTTCATTCCATAGACTTCTATCAAGGAAAGCTGGAACCATTACAGAACCCTGAGCCTTAACAATGTTATAAGCAAAACCATAAGCAAAATTATTGTTCACAGACTCCAGCCTGTATTACTTCAACTTGTCAGCAATAACCAAGCTGCTTTTGTGAAAGGCAGAAGCATTGGGGATAACATCCTTCTGGCTCAAGAACTTCTATAGGATTTGGAGAAACCTTGTAGAGGGGGAAATGCCATTTTTAAGCTTTACTTGAAGAAGGCTTATGACATGGTGAACTGGGAATTCATTATTGAATGTAGGGGATTTTCCAGGGAGTTCTGTCTGATTATTAAAAGATGGCTAGAGGATAATACAAATTCAGTTTTTATTAATGGTAAAGCTCATGGGTTTTTTAAAGTTTCTAGAGGGCTCAAACAAGGGGACCATCTATCCCCCACAATTTTCATCCTGATCCTGGATTATTTCTCTAGACTTATTGATTGCAAGGAGAATAGAAAAAGCTTCAATACTTATCACAATATAGCTAAGATGGATATCAGCCATCTGATCTATGCTGATGACATTCTGATTTTTACTAGGGCCACTAAGTCTGCTACCAAGTACATTATGAAGTGTCTGCAAAAATTCCAACAGGTGTTTGGTCTTAAGGTAAACAAGGATAATTGTGAGATCCTGATCAGCAAGAGAGCCTCCCTCCCAATCAAATAATGGATACACTCTTACACTGGATTCTCTAGCCTAAGTCTCCCCTTCAAATATTTGGGGATTCACTTGATAAGAGGAAGAACCAAGATGATTCAATTTGATGAGGTTATTGATAAGATAATCTCTACTCTTCAAGGGTGGTCTAACTCTTACCTGTCCAATGGTGGAAGGATCACCCTCCTTAGGAGCATTCTTACCTCTATCCCTTTGTATGTGCTCCAAGTGGCCACTATGAAAAGAAGCACCTCTTTGATGTTAGAAAGAACCTTCAATAAATTCCTTTGGGTTGGGAACAGAAAACAAGTGGCTTGGGCAAGCTGGCAAAAAGTGGCTAAACCTTGGGAGGCTGGTGGTTTGGGTTTTAAAGGCTTACACCAAATGCAACACATCAGCCTGTGTAAGCTTTGGATTAAATTGAGACAAAATGAAAGCTTATGAGCCAAGTTGATGTAGGCCAAGTACTGCGAATTTGATCACCCAAGGGATGTCCCTAGGAAGGTCGGAGATTCCAAAATTTGGATCCATATGCGGTCAGGGGAGATATTGAAAAGCTGCTAAGATGGCAAATGGGCAAAGGGGATATCAATTTTTGGAATGACATTGGTGCCGTACAAAATATTTGGAGCTTTTGCAGGATGAAAAGGAGGGGGATCTGCTGGTCAAAGACTGTTGGAATGGCAATGTATGGTCTGAAAACACTTTGAGGAGTATCCTGAAGGATCGTTCTGTCAGCTCCATTTCAACTATCCATTTTGATAGGAATAACAAATATCAAATTAATTTGAGGAACAGGACTAGGTCAAGTATTTCTAAGGATATCCAGAATAATTTGTACAGATGAGACAATTGCCAGTGGACTGTATCCTCATGCCAAAACACCTAACCCCTTCCATGATGTTCTTTTCTTGGAGAGTCCTAAATAATTTACTTCCAACTAATGATATCTTGAAACTTAAAGGTCTGAAAGGGCCTTCCAGATGCCATCTATGCAAGCTTAACCAGGATTCCAAGGATCACTTATTTTTCAGGTGCAAATTTGCTAGGGAGGTTTGGAATAGATTGACCTCCCAAATGAGCATTAACCTGATAAATATTGGATGGGAGAACATAACAGTTTGTATTAAAGATTGGCATGAGATTAAACTCATGCCAATCCCCTTCATTGTTGTTTGGTTCCTCTGGATGGCTAGGAATAAGGCCAAACATGAGGAGAGTGAGGTCAACACTACAAGGGTGATGATTAATTGCTTCGCATACCTAAATAAGATGATAAGTTGGAAGAATTTACCTAAGATCTTGCAGAGCTTACCCACCTTAGATGCTAACAACATTAAGATCATCAAGGTTAGATGGGAGAGGCCTCCTTACCCATTCTTTAAAATCAACACTGATGGAAGCTACACAAACAAGAGAGCTGGTATTGAGGGGATTTTTAGAGATCACACAAGGAATACTTTGCTCTTCTATAAGGCCTCATATATTGCTAAAGATGCTTTAGACACTGAAGCTGCTACTCTTTGTTGGGCCATAAAATTTGCTAAGGATAACAAGTGGAAGTGGATTTTTGCTGAAGTGGACTCCTCCCTGCTGGTGGAGCTGCTGACTGTTAAGATTTCTTCCCCTTGACACATAAACCAGTGGATTCACAAGATTAAGAAGCTTAGACTTGAAATTATGATTCATTTCTCTTTTGTGTATATGGAAGCAAACTGGCCTGCTAACTTCCTGGCTAAGGAGGGTGCAAATTCTGAGCATGCTGAGGTCTCCACAATCATCTCCCCGACACTCCATCTGTTAACTCAAGGGGACAAACTTCAAATTCCTTACCTAAGAGTACAAAAATGAATGCTGGGTCCATTTGTTGTGGCCTTTAGTTGTGCTAGTCCTCCATTAAGGCTGAACTCCTTTTGTTTGGGGGTATACATGTATTTTAGTTTACTTAAGTTTGTTTTGTTGGAGAGGGCAACCCATTAAGCTGTTTACTTTTTTTGGTGTATGTTTCTATATATATATATATATATTATTTTATATATATATAAACTATTTGTGTGCTTTTCTTTGCCTCTTGTAAGGGTTCTTTTTGTGGATTGGTCACCCTCTTTGGGTATGAGTCATTTTGTTGTTTGGATTCTAGACATGGGACCTTCCAATTTAGTGTCTATGTACTGTTTTCTCTTTTAAACATGCAGGGAACCGTATAATGCTCCTTCCATAATATATATATATATATATATATATATATATATATATATATATATATATATA
>NEWO01000170.1:547347-582716 GCA_003013225.1 Phalaenopsis aphrodite
ATATATATATATATATATATATATATATATATATATATATATATATTGTAAAAAGGAGCTACTCATGGTTCCCTACATGTTAGACTAAAAAGGGTTACAAAAAGAGGGGAAAGATGAGTACCCCTTCAAAAAGTCCTAAATGTACAAAAGCACAACATATCTTCAAAACTAGAGTATGGAAAAGAAGAAATTAAAAAAAAGCCTCATAACAAATAGTAGGTGGGTCGGCTGACAAAAGGAGGCCCAATGAAGTCTTGGAAAAATAGTTCTCTGCTAAAGGTGTTGGGGGCAACAATTCCTAAATGAGGGACATCAATCAGATTTCTTTGTAGGAGGAAGAGGAGTGGAGGAGGGGGGAGGTAGAGAGCCACTCAATTTGAACTAAGTCCAAATCTAGCTAGCCAATGTTCAGGTTTATTTCCTACCTTGTAGTTTAAAGTAAAGGTGTCATTAGTTGAGAGGTGAGCAGTTTGATTTGTTGAAGCCAGTGTGTGTGATGCCAAAGAGAATGCTCCTCAGAATCTAGTAGATTAATCACCACTGTAGAATCTACCTCCACCCAAAGATGAATCCAACTTGCCTTAATAGCCAGGTTTAAGGCATAAAATACATCAATTAGTTCAGTCTCAATAGTATCAGCAGCTAAAACTAGGGTATGAAAGTATAAAGGACACTAACCAAGATGGTTCCTTTAAACCCCTCCCACTCCTACACCAATTTCAGTGAATCTTTCATTAGTATTGATTTTGATAGTCCAAGGCATAGGAGCTATTCAAAGCACTTAACAAATTAGGGGGAGTCACACTCTCAGTGGGATAAGAATTGCAGATATTGGGGAATCTTTTGTGTTTTATCATTTTATATGGATAATTTACAAAGTTTCTCACCACCTGAGCAACATTAAAGGAGTTTCTCTCAAAATTGGCTTGTTTCTGGACATCCATAAAAACTAGGCCACCAGAAAAGAGATAGGAGCATAGTTGAGAGCATGCCAACTATGCCAACAAGTATGGAGGTTGATCCAATGAAGATTAGGGACAATTAGACTCAAATGTTTAAGAAATTGATACAGTCCTTCCTGAGAAAAATTGCACTAAAAAAAGAGGTAAGGTAATGATTCCTCCTTCTCTAAACATAACCAACATCTAGAAAGGCCCCTTAATCCTTTGATCTTGAGAACGTCATAAATTGGCAGGAATTTGTGAAAGGTTCTCCAATAGAAAAAGGACATAGAGGGGGAAAGGAATATATTGCAGATAACTTCTCCACAAAACACCTGCTACAAGCAAAATATTTTAGAATAAACAGCTTTGGTAATACTTTGGTTTGTATAAGCTTGCTAAATAGGTTTATCAGATCTATTTTTGTCAAAATGAAGCTTAGATATGTGGGTGGTTGAGGGTTCGTGAAGGATTGTAGATGGCATTGGAAGTGACTAGTTGTTACCTTCCAAACAGTTAGCAACTTTGACGTGCGGGATGAAAATAGTAAAGGAAGGAGTCAGCCATTGCGTAGGACAACAGTGGTCAAGCAAGAAACTAATTTCCCTTTTACCAAAGTCCCAATTAAATAAAGCTGTAGCAATGTGTCTGAATTTTAAAATCCCCCAATTTTCTAACAGAAAGAGATGGGTGTTGATCTTTGCAATATTTACCCAACATAAATTTTTCCCACAAGGAGGTTTAGGCTCTGAATTTAATCCATATTTTACACAGATTAATTTGAAGTAGATGATACAGTCCTTTGAAACCAGTTCCCCCAGCCATAGTATGTTTAGCAGCCTTCTACCAAGAAGCACAATGGAGTTGTTGTCTTTGTCTTCACCACATAAATCTGTTAATGGCCTCTCCTTTTAAATTTGAATACTTTTCATTAGATTGGCCATCTGGAGGATATAGGAGGGGAAATTTGTAAGTATACTTTTGAGCAGAGTGATTCTACCACCATTAGAGAGGAAGGACTGGGTCCAACCTGAAAGATAGGAAGTAATCTTGTCAAGGACCTCATCAAATTGATTTTTTTCAGATCTACCAATGAGGAGAAGAATTCCAAGGTATTTAATTAGAAGTTGAGTATAGGAGAACCCAGTATAATTGGAAGCTCACTGTTTATAGTTGAGGGAAGCTCTTTGCTGAAAATTGACTGACACTTATCTGAATTGAAACTCATCCCATAGTGTGATTGGAACATCTAAAGGCCCTGGTAGACTTTTTTAAGAGAGTTCTTATGAGCACTAGAGAACACCATGATATCATCAGAATAAAGGAGATGGGAAATGAAAATATTAGATCTGTGATGATACTTACAATAGCTCTGGATCAGAAGAGTTTCATCCAAGCAAGAATGAAAATTGTGAGGGACAGTGGATCCCCTTGCTTCAAACCTCTAGTAGCAATGAAGGACCCCCTAGGTTTCCCATTAATAAGGATGGAGTGCTAATTGTTGGCAAGCCATCTGTGCATAAGATTGCAAAACTCAGTTTAGAAATCTCTAGCTGAAGGAATGTCAAGGATAAATTCCCAATTGATATTACCATAAGCTTTTTTAATGTCCAATTTGTAGATGAAATTAACTCCCTTAGAAGGCTTATCCAAATCAAGGAGCAGTTCTTGTGAAAGCAAAGCAGTTTCAGTAATGGATCTAACCTTAACAAAAGCAGTCTGATTAGGTTTGATCAGCTTATCAAGGTCAGGTTGGAGTCTATTTACAATTATTTTGTTGATGATTTTGCTTATCATAGTGGTAAGGCAGATAGGCCTAAAACGATCCCAGGTTTTTTGAGTGTATGGTATTGTATTTACTTTTGTGTTTAATATAGGCATGATAGAATTTAATTTCTCTATCCCCATCATTAAAATTATTAATGAAAGCCTTTTATTCAGGAACTACTTTTGATGCTCGATAACAATAAGAAGACTATTCTGTGTTGCTATAAGTGCTCCTTCCTCCAAAGTCCCATTCTGTACTCCTAGTTCAAGGCTTTCTACTTATTTTTCTGCTAAAACCATAGAGCTGAAAACATTACCAAATGCTTCCCAAGTCCACTTCTTAAGGGTTTTACCAACTATTAGTTGCAATAGACTAAGTTTGACTAGGGGTTCAAAGTGGGAGACACCTTTCCAATGGTTGGAAACATTGCTAAGGAATAAGGGGTGGGTGGACCACATATTGAGATATCTTAAGGAGGGGAGGCTGTTTAGAATGGTAAGAGCAAGTGATGTTGATAAGTAGAGGCCGATGATTAGAGCCAGCAAGGCTAGGATGGGTTACAAAAGTGAGCAGGAAATGGGAGAACCAAAGGTCATTCACCAAAATTCTATCAAGTCTTTCCTAAAGGTGTCCCATTTTTCAGGTAAAACAGGTCCCTTGAAACCCAAGTCAAACAACCTAGCATAATGAATATTATAATTGAAAATGGTCATTTTAGAGAGGTTAGGAAACCTACCCCTTGATTTTTCTACAGAAGAAGTAATGCAATTGAAATCCCCCCAACCCATACCATCCATTTGGAGGTCATCTGATCACTGATTTTATGTAGACAAGCACAAAGCTCTCTTCTATCATCTTTAGTGCAATCTACATAAATAAAGGAGGCAAAACCCAAATTCCCATTAACCAGGAAGGAGAGGTGAACAAATTGCTAATGATCCACCTCGATGTTCCAATTGACTTCCTTTCTACAGAAAATCTAAATTTCATTATTAGTATTAGCAAAGTGGGAAAAACCAGAAAACTTCATTATGAGTTTTTGAGGATGTTTATGAACCATAGGTTCAAAAATTGCAATGGACCAAAGCTTGTATTTGTAGTTGAGATGTAAGATTCTCTTAAGAGAAAGGGGAAGAGCAATTCTCCAAATGTTCCAACATAGAAGATTAATCATTATGTGGAGGGGAATGAAGTGATGACTATGATTTGTATCTAGTTCTTCCTTTAGAGGGTTTAGAGGGGTAACCATTATTCACACTTAATTTGCTTTCTAACATCATTGAAGCTGACCCTTTTTGAAGTTTTTGCACTTCTGTCACCTATTTTTTTTCCTTGCTGTGTGAATTTGCCAGTCCTCTTCTAAGGTTTGTTGCATAACTGTAATATTTATATCATAAGGAGCATCTGCAGGTTTATTAGTAGTATGGGTGGGGCACAACACATCCACATAGTCAGGACGAAAGGATGCTGAAGTGATTATGTTCACCTTAACAATTTCTTTCATAACTATCATTTTTGGAGACTTAGCTGATGGGTCAGTGGAAGGAGTGGCACATAGGTCAATCAAAAAATCCAAGGGGGAGAGTTAGTAGTATTCATTGGGGGGTCTCCTCAAAAATGGGGTTGGGCAACTGTTTATAATTATTAGCATCAGTCTCCTTAGAAGTGTTGTTGAAATTCTTTTTGGGTGGGGGTGAAGCCTATAAAATCTCTCCATTGTGTGTCCAAACATTTTACAATGTTGGCAATAGTAAAGTTTTTGCTTAGCTGCAATTTCCTACTAGAAGCCTTCTATCTCATATATTATCCAAACCCTTTTCAGTTTTGGGAGGGTAATATTCCTTCCCATCTGGATTCTAGCAGGTGCAGATCTTGCTTTATTATAGGTAGGGGTGTCCGATCCCGATATTTTTTATATGTAAGGATTTATGAAGTTGACACCACTACATAAAGATTTTAATCCCTGACAACGACGTCAAAAACTTGATCCCGATATTTTGTATATGTAAGGATTTATGAAGTCGACACCACTAGAAGATTTAAATACCCGACAATGGCACCCAAAACTTGATCCATGAATTCTTAATGCTTATGCACAGCATATCAATAGTTCTGATGGTAATTTTCACTTATATTTCTTTATTTTGAAACAAAACCAAAAATTTGATTCTGAAGAAAAATAAGAATCTAATTTTTTTAATATATATATATATTTATATTGGGATACTATGCAAGTATAAGCATAATTATCAAGTAATATAGGACTTTTGATTAAGATCTGAATATCAAACCCAGAGGAAAGATTATGCAATATGCACTTTTTAGAAAGTTTTTCTATTTTTAAAAAGAAAATTACTTAAACTAAAAATAATTTTTGTAGGAGTTAAAAATTTAAATTTTTTTGGTATTTTTGATATTTTAATGAAACAGTAACAACATAAAAGATAACTAAAGTTTTTGTAGAAGAAAAGTATTTAATATGAAAATATCTTTCTTCTTATCATGAATGACTAATAAGCATAGGAATTTTGTTGTGGAAGTAATAATAAGAACAATAATATTCTTTACCCTTATAGGAGCAATAAGATTCTTTACCCTTACTAGAGATGCGTTATGTCAAATAGGAGCAATAATATTCTTTACCCTTACTAGAGATGCTATAACAAACATTGACTAATTTAAAGTTTAAATAGTTCTGAAGACCAGGTAGGCAGGGAAGATATTAGCTCTCACTCTAGAGTTTCCTTAATTCCCTCCTCATGAGGACTAACATTTTCGTATCAGAAACTAAAATAATAAACCAAGTTGGAGGCCTTAACCAATCACTTTAAATTCCTGTAACTCTACACCCATCAATGACTATTTCTCTATTTATTTGCACTCAATCATATGAACTACATTCTCATTCATAGAACCTCATGTGATTCTTTCCAATTGTTGACTGAGACAATACCAGCCCGATTCATACATGTTCTCGCAATAAATTTTAACATCTGGATTGGCCAAATCAAGAAGTAAATGAAGTGCATGGATTTACATCATCACAACTTCTTCTAAAATTAAAGATCAATACTCTCCACAACTTCCATTCAAAACTTATTTACTTATCATTTTAGGAAGAACGATAAAGAAAACTTCTCAGAATCCATGGAGAAAACAAAACCAAACTTTAGTTTAAAAGAAGAAATCATTGTCAAACCAACAACAAGTCTCGATTAAAACCAAAAGTAGTCTAAAACAAAAATAAAAACTTATCTCAAGTCCTCCACAAAACTCTTGAAGTTCCTTTGAATCTCTTCTCTTTTACAATCACTCAAAACACAATAATAAAAAATATAAAGTAAATAAAAAGTGGTTCCTCAAAATCTCTCCGAACCAACTCCCCAGAAAAGAACTTTTAAAACATGCCAATATTTTCAAGACTCTTTTCTAAGTCCTCTCTTCTTTCTTTTATAGTTTTTCAAGAGGTGCCTTGGGATCTCTTCAAAATGGATCTTGATTCGATGTAGTTGCCCAAGGGATGCATCCTTTCATGATAATTTTCATCCATGGTAGTTACAACTGCCTATTAAGCCAATGGGTGCCTCAAAAACCACTTTAAAATTTGTGAAAAGCAATTTTAATCATCTAGTAACTACCACTGGCGCTTAAGCATGGGGACTCAGCGCTTAGGCTTGGCCTTCTCAGTTTAACCTGCGCTTAAGAGCAGAATATGGCGCTTAGGCGCCAAAACTGTTTTGCACAATTTTTTACCTTTTTTCTTCAAATTTGATCCTTTTTCACTCCTTTAAGCATTTTTTTTGCATTTTTATTAGTATCTTCAAGAAAAACACGAATATCCCTTCCATTAAAGTGCAATATCTAAAACATAGATATAAAAATATGTCTAAAAATACTATATATTTTAAGTGTATCAAAATCCCCCAAACTTAAAATATTACTTGTCCTCAAGTGACACTTCAATCTTTAAAAACAAAATATGTATAATATGTATATGAGTTTCTTTAAGAGTTACTAAAATTTAGATTTAGAAATATAATAGTCTAATTTAGAAAAAATAATTAGTAAATGAGACCAACTTAAAGTTTAAAAATGTTTAATGTTAAGAACTATGAAAATATGAGTTCCTATCTAATCAGAAATATTGTAAGTTCTCTAAATTTAGATTTAAGTTCTTTTATTTTATCTACATAAAAATCTTTATTAAAAATAATTTTACTTATTATATTATATTTATAAGCTTAAGATTTTATCAAGTCTTATATTTTAAAAAGATCAAATGTAGAACCAATTTTTTTATTTGGCAGTAATCCTCAAGTTTCTCCTCCCTTACATTTCTTTTCTTTTTCTTTTCTTTTTTTTCTTTTCTTTTCTTTTTATTTTTCTTTTATTTTTCTTTTTTTTTTCTTTTCATTTTCATTTTCTTTTTTCTTTGCTTTTTTTTTTCTTTTTCAGGCAAGGATTACTATATCTAGATATGCCTTTAATGATTTTCAATTCCACTTCTCCTTTCCTAAAGTAAAGTCTTGATATAATACTTTTATTTATAGATATAATAATATTTTTGAAAATAATTTTAATAAAATAAATTTAAGTATTAAAAACAAAAGTCTAAATTATCTAAATTTTTCAAAAATACAATTTTTCTTACTAAAGATAGTCACTTATATTAATCATTTTCTATACTAAAAATTTTTAACTTAAAGTTTTTCTTAATTACATAAAATTTTAACTAAATTTTCTTACTCATTTCTAAAATCAAATTTTACTTCCCCAATATAACTTCATATACATAATCAATTTTTTATATAAAATCAAATTCACTTGTAATACATTTAAGAACAAATAAAATTCTAGTTTTGAAAATGTTTTTCATCCCCTCAAACTTAAATTTTTGATAGATTAAACAGTTTAACGTCATATAATTATATAGGTAGAAAATGAAAATTGAAATAACATGCTAACACGAATTTTAACATCTTAATTATATAAGTATAAAGCTAAATACAGGAGTAAAATTAATTTTTAATCAAATTTTCTAACATTTTATTTTATTTTAACATGTGGAAATTGAAATAAACTTCTAAATAGTGGGTATAAAAGAAAATAACACGCTAACATGATAAAAGAAAAATACAGGGCAGCAGTTTCTGAATTACAAGTTTAAGAACTAAGGTAGCAAGACTTTTTTACTTTATAAGAGATATGAAATTAAGTTCTAAACTAACTAAATCACAGTACTAAACACAAAACAATAACTACTACCCTAAAATTTAAAAATAAAACAAAATACTATCTAACACAATAATCATAACAACAATGGAACATAAAAATTAAAAACACAAGATAAATCATAGTTCAAAACAACACACAAATGCAAATGTAGCAAGCTCAGACCACATAGTTCAAATCATATTACAACCATAAAATGAATCTCTTAGTTCTACTCTACATCCTCAGAATCACCGATGTACCATTTTTCTGCAGGTTCATAATCAGAATATCAAGAAAATGGTGGAAATTGCACTCCTGGTTAATTTATAATCAGGCTCTCCAAAGATGAGTTAAATTTCTCTTCATAATCACTCTTCCTTTAATTTTAACTATTAGTATGATATGCAAAACACTCTAAATTTTGTAACTTATCAGCGATAAATTGATATTGTCCATCATATTCTGCAATACCCCATCTTGAGTCTTGGTGTCACCTCTAGATGTAGAAGCACAAGCAGTAGATGGTCATGATGAAGATGCAGCAGAGGTAGATGCAGCAAACGTCTCTAATCCATAACTTCTGGAAAATCCTCCTCTCCAGCCAAAAATCAAATGCTCAGAATAAGTCTTCACATTCACTTTCATAATAGACTTTAGAGGTAACATAACTTCTTCCCAACTATCATACTTAACTCCCTATGCTCGCATAAAGAAAATATCAAGGAAGCAAATCCCATAGCTGCAGTAGTAGCCGCTGCTGATGATAGTGTGATAGATCAAAGCTCCTATGTTGATGGGCTTCCCATCCTGAATACAATAGTTCAACATTGCTCTCTCTCTGGTCACTTCACTGAGATGATTGGTCGGAAGCAGATAAGCATAAATTAAATAGTGTCAGGCCTTCAAAGGTGCACATAACTTTGAAGTCGGAAAATTTACTCTCCTCTCATTGGTGACCTTCCAAAGTCCTCTCCCAATAGTTAAATGTGAAATAATCTCATCTAATTCCTCTTCACTAGGACTGTAATTTGCATAAAAACATAAAGTCTCAGGTGGTAAATGGAAAAAAAAGTTGATTACCTCTGGAGTAACAGGTACCAACTTTCCTTTAACCATAACTCGATCGTCTTTAGCCTCTAGGAGATTTGCATAAAACTACCTCACAACAGAAATCACTGCAATGGTAGATAAATAATAGAACTATTCTCACTATCGGCAGACTATCAGGTCTTCTACCTCTCCACCTAAGCTCTTAAAACATTGCTCTTGAATCAATTTTTGTGACTACAGAGTGTGACTATATCGATCCTGAGGTTTCAAACTAACAAACTTGCTGGAATCGAATGTGCCCTTTCCTCTACTCCTTTTCATTCTTGGTGCCATTATACAAATTTGATAAGTTCCAAAAATAACTTTAAAAATCAAGTTTAAATCACTAAACTAAACTTTTAAAAGCACTAACTAAACTTTCTAAGCAATTTTCATATGTATTTCTTCACTTTTCACCATGATAGTAAATTTTTGAAATCTTCCAAATGTGCTCAAAATGTATGGAGAAAATCTAAAATTTTTACATAGAAGTAAAGCTCTTACCTAAAAGAACTTGGATCTAGCAAATCTCACTCGATTCCACCAAGAAATCTAAAAATTCCATCTGCCTTAGCCCTTAAAATAACGATTTTGAGTTGGGGAAGATGATATGAGATGTTAAAAAATATAATTTTGGGCTTAAAATTCACTATTAACCGTTTGCAAACTCATTTTCATGAACCGCCGCTTAAGCGCGAGTAAGTGGCGCTTAGGCACCTGCCTCTCGGGTTGGCTCGCGCTTAAGCGTGAGATGTGGCGCTTAGGCACCAGTGTAGAAATTTTGAAATTTTTAATTTTAAATAAAATGCACTATTAGCCTAAGTAAACCACCCCTAAATAGCCTCACAACACTTGAATGACTATTTTTACTTCCTATAACTCCTTTCTATCTCAAAATTCTCTTTAATAATTATTTTAATTCGAGGCTAAAATAACACAAAATTTTACACAAACAAACTAATATTAATTCACAAATGAGTACAAATACATTTAAATACTTACTTCTCTCTCCAAATAGTCTTGGATGAGAAAATTTTCTTAAGTACAAAACACTTAACATACATTTTATAATCAAATACATAAGTGACACAAAGACTAAAAACAAGACATAAACATTAACACACTTAACAAAATGACTCCATACACACAATTCCCAACACTTAGAGCCACTCTTCATTAGAAGGAACAAATTCTTGTCTTTTAGTAATCTCTTCAGGAATATAGAGTTGACAAAACAGACAGTGGTGACGAGCTTTAATAATATCATCTTCGATCCACTTCTTCTTAAGGAACATGGCCTTATCTGCTTCCTCTATAACTAGTATGGTTGAATTGCATCTTAAGTTGCCACCCAATATGTTCTAGATGAGCATGCAATTCAAGCACCTTTGTCTCTAATACAGATATAATATTCTCTATCTTGTTGATCTTCTCAAATATCCCTTCAATACTAACGGCTAAGAAACCGTTATACATCTCTTGTGCACTTTGACTAATAACTTCTTCTTCATGAATTCTTCCTTCTTCTTCAAATCCATCTCCCATGAAGACATTTTCTCAAAATCTCTCTCTTTCTTAGACTTTTAGGGCTAAAAATAATCCGGGGTGAAATTCCTTCACAAACCCCATCTCTTTATAGGCCAAATTCCCCCTTATAGCTTCTATGCATGACTAGAAACTACCAAGATATTTTTATTCCAATTAAATTGTAGATATACTTTCTAAAAATCAAAATTTGCACATGTGATTAGACTGTCGTGCTTAAGCGCCGGATCTGGCGCTTAAGCTCTAGTGCTTATTTTTGCACCAGTCAGCTTAATGTCCAAATTCTTATTCTAACATCTCTATGCTATAAATAAAGTCTAAAAATCATTACTAGCTCATAATAACTTCAAAAATACTACACAAAATTTCTTAATTAGACTCAAAGCAACAATCAAAGCAAAAACACACTGATAACTATTGGTTGCCTCCCACAAAGCGCTTGGTTTTACGTCGTCAGCCCGACGTAACCAGTGCTCATTCTTGTTGACTCAACATCATTCCATCATTATATTTATGCTGATCCTCTATATAATAAGGTTTTAGTCTATGTCCATTAACTATAAAAATTTTCTCAGGATTAGGATCTTTAATATCCACAGCTCCATAAGGATAAAATTTTATCACAACAAATGGGCCCATCCACTTGGACTTATGTTTGTTTTGAAATAATCTTAACCTTGCATTATATAGCAAAACTTGTTGCCCTGGCTGAAAAATTTTAGTAAGAATCTTTCGATTTTGCCATATTTTCATCTTTTCTTTATAAATCTTAACACTCTCATAAGATTCAATCCTTTTCTCTTCAAGCTCATTTAATTGTAAAAATCTTTTCTCACCAGCATCTTTTAAATTATAATTGAACTCTTTAATAGCCCAATATGCTTTATGGTCAAGTTCAACTAGTAAGTGATAAGCTTTCCCAAATATTAGCCTATATGGGGAAAAACCTATAGGAGTTTTATATGCAGTCCTATAAGCCCATAAAGCATAGTCAAGTTTGACTGACCAACCCATTTTTGTGGGATTCACTGATTTTTCCATAATTCTTTTAATTTCCTGATTGGATAATTCAGCCAAACCACTTGTATGAGGATGATAAGCAATATCAATCCTATGATTTATATGATATTTCTTTAAGAAATTTTCCGTAATAACATTTCTGAAATGACTTCCCCCATCAGTAATGATAACTCTCGGCATCCCAAATCTACAAAAAATGTTCATTTTCAAAAATTTTACAACACTTTGAGCATCACATCGAAGTAAAGAAATAACTTCTATCCATTTGGATACATAGTCCACTGCTAACAGAATATATAAATTTCTGAAAGATGGTATAAATGGTCCCATGAAATCTAATCCCCAAACATCAAATATTTCAACTTCTAGCATATAATTGAGGGCATCTCATTTCTTCTAGAAATATTACCTACTCTTTGACATCTATCACAAGTTTTGATATAACATTAACATCTTAAAAAATTTTAGGCCAATAAAATCCAGATTGTAGAATTTTGTATGTTTTTTTATCAACACCAAAATGTCCCCCAAAATCAGGAATATGAAATTTTTGGATAATTTCATAAGTTTCTTCTAATGGTACACATCTTCGAATGATCAGATCCTTGCCTTATTTATATAAATATGGGTCATCCCAAAAATAAGTCTTAGCTTCAGAAATAAATTTCCTCATTTGTTGGTATGCCATTCTATAGGGTTTAAGATAACTAATAATATGGTTCACAATGTTGGCATACCACGAAACACGCCACTCATTTACAGTGAACAATTATTCATCTAGAAAATGTTCATTAATTTTTTTTCAAAACAGAGCAGTTTTTCTAATTCAAAATTGGACAAATGATCAGCAATTTGATTTTCAGTTACCTTCTAATCTACTATTTCAAAATCAAATTCTTATAAAAGAAGAAACCATCTTATATGTCTTGGTTTAGTATCCTTTTTTTTCATTAAGTACTTAACAACATAATGATCTTTATGCACTATACAATGAGTTCCAATCAAATATGATCTAAATTTATAAAAGACATATACTATTTGTCAATAACTCTTTTTCAGTTGTTGTATAATTAATTTGAGTTTCATTAAGAGTTTTACTAGCGTAGTAAATAACTTTGAAAATTTTATCATATCTTTGTGCTAAAACAACTCCAATAACATAATCACTTGCATCACACATAAGTTCAAAAGGTTCTCCCCAAATTGGTGAAACAATAATTGGTGCAGTGATTAATTTTTCTCTTAATAATTTAAAAGCTTTTAGGCATTCCTCATCAAAATTGAAAATTGTAACCTTCTCCGGTAAATGGCATAAAGGCTTGACAATAATAGAAAAGTCCTTAATATTCACCTATAGAATCCAACATGTCCTAAAAAACTCCTAATTTCTCTTACATTTGTTGGAGAAGGTAAATTAGTGCTCACTTGAAGTTTAGCAGTATCTACTTCCATACCATTTTCTTATATTTGATGACCTAATATAATTCCTCCTACTACCATAAATAGGCATTTTTCTTAGTTAAGGACTAAATTTATTTCTTCACAACGCTTAAGAACTTTAGATAAATGTTCTAAACATGAGTCAAATGAAGTTCCAAACACTGAAAAGTCGTCCTTAAAGACTTCAATCCCTTTTTTAATTAAATTACAAAAAATTGCCATCATACATCTTTGAAATGTAGCACGGGCATTACATAAACCAAAGGGCATTCTTTTAAAAGAAAAAGTACCATAAGGACTGATAAATGTTGGTTTCTCTTGATCCTTAGGAGATATTTGAATTTGATGATAACCGGTAAATCCATCCAGAAAAAAAAAGTATTTATGCCCAGCTAGTCTATCTAGAATTTGATTTAGAAAAGGTAGTGGAAAATGATCTTTCCTAGTGGCAAGATTTAATTTTAAATAATCAATGCATATTTACCACGCTGAAACTTGTCTAGTAGGTATTAACTCATTATGCTCATTCACAGTTACAGTTACTCCTCATTTCTTAGGAACAGAGTGAATTGGACTAACCCATACACTACATGAAATGGGGTAGATAATTCCAGTATCTAACCAATTTAAAATTTCTTTCTTAACAACCTCTTTCATAACAGGATTTAATCTCCTTTGTGGATCAGCTCTGGGTTTTCCGTTCTTGTCCAGATTAATTTTATGCATACAAATTGAAGGACTGATTCCTTTAATATCAGCAATTGTCCATCCGAAGTCTTTCTTAAAATTTTTTAGAATTCTCATCAGCTTTTCTTCTTCTTCCTTTGTTAACTTTAAGGAAATTATAAAAGGTAAAGTAGAGGAATCTCCTAAAAAGCATATTTTTAATGTTCAGGAAGTAATTTCAACTCAAGTTTTCGAGGTTTTTTACAAGATGGACAAAATGATTTATCTTTGTCTATCGTGTCCAAAATTTCAAAACTTTCTTGAACATAACTTGAATCTTCGTTAAAAAGGTTTACACATTGATCTAATTCCTATTCTTGCTCATGTTCCAAATCTTTTTCTTTAGATTTTTCTTCATAAGTAGTCTTCAAATGACATTCGCTTAGATATCTTGTAACATCCATTCTATAGCATTCATCATCTTTACCTTTTGCAGGGTATTTCATTGATTTTGAAATGCTAAAAGTAATAGTTTGATCATTGACACACATTATTAATTCCTCTTTTTGCGCATCTATCATTGCTTTTCCTGTGGCTAGGAAAGGTCTCCCCAAAACGATATGTATTTCTTTATCTTCCTCCATATCTAGCACAATGAAATCAACAGGAAAGATAAATTGATCCATTTTCACTAAAACATCTTCTATAACTCCTTTAAAATAGGTTATTGAACGATCTGCTAACTGCTGAGTTACAATAGTAGGTGTTATTTCTCCTAAGCCCAATCTTTTAGATATTGATAATGACATAAGGTTAATGCTTGCACCTAAATCACATAAATCTTTCCATAAAATATGTCTCCTATTGCTCATAGAATTGTAAAGCTATCAGGACATTTAAGCTTTTCAGGAAGTTTCTTCTGAATTATAGCACTGCACTCCTTACTAAGTGCAACCGTCTCATTATCTTCAAACTTTATATTTCTGTTGAGAATATCTTTCATAAACATTCCATAGCTTAGTATTTGTTCTAAGGCTTCAACAAATGGAATATTGATTGTAAGCTTCTTAAATATTTCCAGCAATTTTGAAAATTGCTTATCCAGCTTTTGTTGTCAAAGTCTCTGAGGAAATGGAGGTGGTAGTTTTTCTAAATCAATTTTTGGTGGAGAAATAGGTCTTTCAGAATATTTTGGAGCATCCTTTTTTGATTCTTCAATTTCTTCTCTCTCTACTTCAATCTCTTTTTGAATCCTACCTTCCAACTCTCTTCTGCTTCTAAGTTAAACGGTTTTTACTTCTTCTTTATTCTGGTCTTTTGGATTTGATTCAGTATTACCAGGAAGTGTTCCTTGGGTTCTATTACTTAATGAACTTGCAATTTGCCCAAATTGAATCGCAATATTTCTAATTGTAGCTCCTTGACTTTGTAATTGATTACCCATTTGTAATACCAATTATTTGATTCCTGGAGGATAAGTAGATCTATAATTATTATTCCCTTTGTTGTTCCAGTTTCCCAATGGGTTTACTTGGTTTTTCCCCCATTGCTGATTATTACCACCCAAATTGTTATTCGAGTTAAAGTTGGGATTGTTCTTCCAACCTGAGTTATAATAATTGGAATATGGGTTATTTTACATATTATTTATGACATTCAAAGTTTCTAATGATGCTTGAGAATCTATCATTTGGCGTAACAAATTCTCTTCAATCATGGAAATTGGTTGAGAAAAATTCATTCCAAATTGGTCTAACTTCCTTGAAATTGCAGCAACTTGATTTACTAACATAGTAAATGCATCAGTTTCTTGAATATTGGCTACTTTCTTTGGATTGACCCTCTTAGAAGACCATTGAAAATTATTGGTATCCATTTCTTCAATTAAAGCATATGCATCATGAAATGGTTTTGACATCAAGGAACCACCAACAATGGCATCGATAATAGATCTAAGAGAACCAATTAATCCATTATAAAAGGTTTGAATTATGAACCAATATGGTATAGCATGGTGTGGAAACTTTCTTCAGAGTTCTTTAAATCATTCCCATGCTTCATAAATAGATTCCCCTTCAAATTAATTAAAAGATGTAATATCATTTCTAAGTTTCGTAGTTTCTGATGGCGGAAAATATTTAGCAAGGAATTTTTATGCTAAATCACCCCAAGTTATGATAGATCCAGGTGGTAACGAATTCAACCACATCTTAGCTTTATCCCTCAATGAGAAAGGAAATAACCAAGTCTTATGGCATCATCTAAAACACCATTGTATTTAAATGTAGCACACAATTTTAGAAAATTGGCAAGATGTAAATTTTGATCTTCAGTTGGTGATCCCACAAACTGATTATTTGATACCATTTGGGTAATAGAAGGTTTAAGCTCAAATGAATTAGCCACTACATTACGTTTTTGAATACTACAATGAAGTTCATCTACAGTAGGGTTGGCATAATCTCTTAAAGGTTTAAACTCTTGATGAATTTCAGCATTTTGATTATTTTGGTTTGCCATTTCTGTAATTATTTTTGATATTCCAAGATTTTTAATTATTTTTTGGTCTTTTTTTATTTTTCTAATAGTTCTTTCTAATTCAGAATCGTAGGGCAATAGTCCTTTAGAACCTGAACTGTGCATAAAATAAAATAAAATAAAATAAAATAAAACTTACAAAATAAGATACAATATTTAAAATTTAAATAAGACTTTCTAAAAATAGAAATTTACTTAGTTTTCTTTCTTTCTTTCTCTCGTCCATGAGCAACGATGCCAAAAACCTGATCTCGATATTTTCTATATGTAAAGATTTATGAAGTTGACACCACTACTTGAAGATTTTAACCCCCGACAATGGAGCCAAAAACTTGATCCCTGAATACTTATTGCTTATACACAGTATAGCAGTAATTATGATGGTATTTTTCCCTTGTATTTCTTTATTTATCAACAAAACCAAAATTTTGATTCTAAAGAAAAATAAGAATTTAACTTTTTAATTTATAAATATATTTATATTGGGATACTACGCAAGTATACGTATTGTTATCAGGTAATATAGAACTTTTTGATTAAGACTTGAATATCAAACTCACAGGGAAGATTATGCAATATGCACTTTTTAGAAAGTTTTTCTATTTTAAAAATATAATTAATTAAACTAAAAATGATTTTTGTAGGAATTTAAAATTTAAATGTTTTTGGTATTTTGGATATTTTAACGAAACAGTAACAACCTAGAAAATTTTTGAAGAAGAAAAGTATCTAATGTTAAAATATCTTTCTTCTTATCATGAATCAGTAATAAGTATAGGAATTCTATTGTGGAAGTATGTAGATTGCGTTATGTCAAATAAGAGCAATAATATTCTTTACCCTTACTAGAGATGCTATAAATAAATTAGCTAATTTAAAGTTTAAATAGTTTTGAAGACCGGCTAGGCATAGAAGATACTAACTCTCACTCTAAAGTTACTTTGATTCCCTCCACCTTGGGGCTAACATTCTCGTATCAAAACCTAAAACAATAAACCAAGTTAGGGGCTTTAACCTTTAACTTTAAAGTCTTTTAACTCTATACCCATCAATGAATATTTCCCTATTTATTTACACTCAACCATAAGAACTACATTCTCATTCATTCAACCTCATTTTATTCTTTCCAATTATTGACTAAGACAATACTGGCCCGGTTCTTAAATGTTCTCACAACAAATTTTAACATTTGGATTAGCCAAATCAAGAAGTAAATGAATTGCATGGATTTAAAACATCACAACTTCTTCCAACATTAAAGATCAATACTCTCCACAACTTCCATCCAAAACTTAATTAGTTATCATTTTAAGAAGAAAGATAACAAAAACTACTCAGATCCATGTAGAAAATAGAACCAAACTTTAGTTTAAAAGAAGAAATCATTGTCAAACCAACAACAAGTCTCGATTAAAACCAAAAGTAAGCTAAAACAAAAAGATAAAAGCTTATCTCAAGTCCTTCACCAAACTCTTGATGTTCCTTTGAATATCTTGTCTTTTACAATCACTCAAAACAAAATAATAAAAAGGATAAAGTAAATAAAAAGTGGTTCCTGAAAATCTCTCCGAACTAACTCCCCAAAAAAGAACATTCAAAATTTGTCAACATTTTGAACACTCTCTTCTAAGTCCTCTCTTCTTTCTTTTATAGTTTTCCAAGAGGTTCCTTGGGATCTCTTCAAAATATGTCTTGATTTGATGTATTTGCCCAAAATATGCATCCTTTTAAGATAATTTTCATCCATGGTGGTTACAACCACCTTTTAAGCCAATGGATGCCTCAAAAACCTCTTCAAAATTCATGAAAACCGATTTCACTCGTCTAGTAACTACCACTGGTGCTTAAGTATAGGGTCTCGGCGCTTAGGCGTGACCTTCGTTGTTTAACTGGCTTTTAAGCGCCGGATCTGGTGCTTAGGTGCCAAAACTCTTTTGTACAATTTTTCATCTTTTTGTCCAAATTTGTTCATTTATCACTCCTTTAAGCATTTTTTTTCCATTTTTACTTGTATCTGCAAGAAAAACACAAAAATACTTTCCATTAAAACACAATATCTCAATAATAGTTACAAAAATATGTCTAAAAACACTATATATTTTAGTTGTACCATTGTCCACCTTTAGAGGTGTACTTAAGGCTCTACCAATGTTAAATGGAGCATTTAGGTTGAAAAAAGTGAGGTGGAGGCCTGGCAATTTGTACCACAGGGGGTCCTTTGCTTGGGTCATAGTCTGGAGTTCATTTTAAAATTTCATAAAGTTTCCTGCAATCATAATGGATTTCTTAGAAAACAACCTAACATAGTCTTCTTCCACAGAGAGTTGGATTAGGAGAGGGATTCCATCAAGTAACCCAATTTTCTAAGCCCCAATGAATTTGAGTGAGTCAAAGAAATTTCTTACAAGTTCCATTTTGGGGTGTCCCAACTGGAATTTGTCTATAAGTGTGAATTTAACTTCTCATTAAGGGAGACACTGTCCATATTAGAGAAGAATATGGTAGGTTCACCATCATTTGAGCTAAGGAGATGAATGCAAGGGGCAAGAACCCTTATCAGCGGCTGTATCATGAAAGCTTGGGGAAACACCAACTTATCAAGATCTTGTAAAGTATTAGTAGCTTTGCCCACTACCCCCGCATAGGTGGCCTTTGTCCACTGAGCATCTATAAACATATCAATGGGTGTAGCCATAAGGGGTAAAATTGAGAGAAAGCCTCAACCTTAATTGGAACAGTAGAAAATCAAAAGTTCCAAGCCCGGGAAAGAACAAACTTGAAAAACCATCAAAGTGGTGACCAAGCAAGAAAAGATCCACAGGAAACCACAACTTCTGCTTCGCAAGCCACCAGCTAGCACTAGAGGATTCTAATCCTGCCAGAAACCCTAACAGAGCTTCTCCAACCACCACCCCATATCTTATCTTATATATATATATATATATATATATATATATATATATATATATATATATATATATATATATATATATATATATATATATATATATATATATATATATATATATATATATATATATATATATATATATATATATATATATATATATATGTATATATATATATATATATATATATATATATATATATATATATATATATATATATATATATATATATATATATATATATATATATATATTAAAAAAAAGAGCTATCTATTGCTCCTTACATGTTAAACAAACAATTGAGTTACAAAACATAAGGGTTATATCACTAAACCTACACCCATATCTCATCCCTCATATAGTTCTTACAGCCATGCTCACAAAATAAAAGAAATAAATCTAAGTAAAACCTTTTATGTACCCCATGAAAATAATCAATCTCTATAATGAAGATAAGGAATGGATACAGTGTCCCCATGTAGTAGGAGAGCTAACAGATTAGGAGGTATAGTCCCTACAACAATCTCTTTAGTTTCCTTCCCCTTGATTGCCAAACTGTGTGCTTGGAGTGTTTCCTTCTCTAAGTATGAGTTGAAAATGCACATCAACCTTAATCAACAGTCTTTTAATATTATTGTGCCACAAAACAAGGTTCCATGGAGCAGCTTCAACATTATTCAGAATTTTGATGCAGCTACTGGAATCAGATTCTATTACCAATTTAGAGATGTTACATTGCTTGGAAAGGTATATAGCCTAGAAGATGGCTATCATTTCAGTTTCAAGTGCATCATTAGCCAAAGTAGGGGATGAAAAGTAGAAAATACACTTTCCTAGGGAGTTCATAATAACTCCTCCCACACCAACAACCTCCTTAGAGAAACTTCCATTAGTATTAGCCTTCAGCGATCCCTTAAGTGGGGGGGGGGTCCAAAGGACCAAAGTAGGCTTTCTTACCTTCATAGTGATCTCACTGGGCATCCAAATCTGGAAAATATTGGAAAATTTGTGATGCATTATATTCTTTTGCAGATAGGAAGTACAATTTAAAACCACTACCTTTTCCATAGGTTTCATACTTTCATACTTAACTTGATTTCTGCACATCCAAATGAACCATGCCACAACACTAGGAATGATTATCCTTTTAGCTTCCAGCCACTCCTTCCAACAATCTAAAATGTTCTACCAACTGACTTTCAGAGTATCAATGCTGAGCTGATTCAACAGACCAGACCAAACTATTTGGGAGAAACTACAGGAGAAAAATAAATACTCCAGACTTTCTTCATTCTTACTACACAACCAGCAATAAGAGGGAATCCTAAGCCCTTTCAATTTCAAAATATCATCACATGGTAAGAAAGAATTCCACAGCCTCCAGCAAAAAAAGGACATAGAAGGTGTCAACCACTTCCCCCAAATAAATTTCGCCCACATAACAGGTTGCCAATGAAACAATTGCTGGAAAATGTAAGCTGAAAATTTTTGTGAGGGAGCTTATTTAGTGATGATTCTATCTTTTTCTCCATGATTGATTTTAGTTTTCTTCACCCAATAAATTTGCTCTTCAGCCTAATTACAATTCCATTGATTTTCAGTCCAGAATTCCTTCACTTTAGTTCCAGAGTTTGGATTGGAGGGGTCAATTCTTTCCGCATTCTAAATCCATTTATCTAGCCAAAAATTAATTTGTCCTTCTCCAAGTTCCCAAATAAACAGATCCTCAGCTTTATGCCTCACCCCCAAAAGTTTAGTCCAAAGTCTGGAATCCCCAACTTTCTTCTCAGCCAAGTTAGGGTGAATAGTCCTGCAATATTTCCCCTTCATAAACAAAGCCCAAAGACTATCATGGGTTCTAAACTTTATCCAGAGTTTACAAAGATTAATGACACTAAGATGCTGAAAATCCTTAAAGCCTAAACCACTTGCATGTATAGGCTTACAAAATTTATGCCACGCTAATCAATGAAACTCTTTCTTCTGACCAGCCCAAAGAAATTTATTAAACATTTTGCCAAGCCTTATCTGAGTCCCCTTCTTCATAGTAAACATTTGAAGAGCATAGGAAGGGATAGAATTTAAGATGCTTTTGAGAAGAGTGATCCTACCTCCTACCTCCATTAGATAGGAAGTAATTTGTCCAACATTGAAGTTGTGTCTGAATTTGAACAATTACCCCATTGAATTGAGTTTGTTTAGTTATCCCTTTTATTAATTGAACGCTAAGATAATTGATAAGTAAAGAGGCCAAGCTAAATCCAGTATGCTGTGCAATCCATTGCTTAATCTGTGGAAGAGTATGAGAGCTAGAAAAAATTTGACATTTCTGTTTGTTAAGATACATACCAGATGATCTTTGGAAGTGTTTCAGTATTTGATTGAGAGAATTTACTGCATTCTTGGTAGCCTTAAAGAAAAGATTATATCATCTGCATACGACAAATGACTCACACTAATATTGGATCTATGCTGATAATCCAAATGTGGAGAAGATAGAAACTTTTGATTAAGAAGCCTAAAAAGATAATCTATAGCCAAAATAAAGATAGTAGGGGACAAGGGATCTCCTTGTTTAATTCCCCTAGTAGCATTGAAGAAACCTTGGCTCTTGCCATTAATTAAGATAGAATGGTTGTTGCAAATGAGCCATCTTCTAATCAGATTTTCAAAGTCTCTAGAGAAGCCCCTAGCATTCAGGGTATCCAAAATAAAATTCCAGTTAATAGTATCATAGGCTTTTTGAATATCCAATTTCATAATGAGATTTCTGCCTCTACATTTTCTATCCAGATCCAGTAACAGTTCTTGGGCCAAAAGGATGTTATCAGATATTTGCCTTCCTTTCACAAAAGCCACTTGATTCTTCCTTATAAGCTGTTGAAGATGAGGTTGGATTCTGGTGATGATAATCTTGCTGATAGCTTTAGAAATGACATCAGTTAGGCTGATTGGTCTAAAGTCTCCCCATCTTATCCTGCTGGAATTTTTTGGAATCAAGGTTATAATGGAGGCAATAAAGTAATTAGGGGGATCAATACCTCTAAAGAAGCTTTGCACAACATTAAAAAACTCCCCACATATGATATTCCAAGTGGCTTTATAAAATTTTTCAGAGAAGCCATCAGGGCCAGCTACCTTATGGTCATCAAAAGAGTCTGAGGCAGCTTTAATTTCACCTTCCAAAGGAGTGGTATTTAGATTCAGATTGTGGACATAATCTTTGCAATCAGAGAATGTATCCATTATGATTTGAACTCTATATGGGGACTGCTCCTTAAAGATATTTTGAAAGTAATTTACAATATCTTGGGCAATATTCTCAGCATCAGTCAGCACATGGCCAGCAGAGTCCTGAATAGATAAAATCATGTTGTTTTTCCTTTTGAAGTTAATGCAGGCATGGTAATAACTTGAGTTTCTATATCCTTCCATAAATTTGGTAACAACAACTTTCTGCTTCAGAAAACATTCAGTGTAACTGGTATGGAGTAACAGCTCTTCATTGGCTTTATGGAGGTCAACTTTAGAAATCAAACCTCTTTGGAAACTATCTTCCATGTTAATCACTTTATTTTGAGCCTTAATCAAGTTCTCATGTATGTTACCAATAATGTCCCAATTCCACTTCCTCAGCTTAGTTGCCACCTTCTTTTAGAGTTTCCACAGATTTATCCAGGGATTATTATCACCTTCAGACCTCCAAACCTTACCTACTACATCCATAAATTGAGGGTGGAGGGTCCACATGTTCTGAAACCTAAAAGGAGCTATCAATGGGATTTCAACATTTTGGATTGTGCACAGGAGGGGCCTATGGTTAGAACCTTCCATGGACAAATGAGAAATGACCGTGAATGGGAATGTTTGAACCCATTTTGAGTTACCAAGCATTCTGTCAAGTTTTTCCCACATGGAACCCCTTATCCAAGTAAAGTAAGGACCTTGATACCCCAAATTAAATAATTCAACCTCAGAAAAGAGGTCATTGAATCTATTCATGACAGAAGCAATAGGTGTCCTACCACCTCTTCTTTCAGAAAGAGAAGAGATACAGTTTAAATTACCCCCCAAAATCTAAAAAGAGTTCAGAGACTGACCAATTTGAGTTAACTCAGTCCATAAGGTGGATTGATTAAAGGCAAGACTGCTAGCATAAATGAAGGTTCCATATCCAATATGAGCACCAATATGGAATTGGATGTGAACAAATTGGGAATGATTTAACAACACAGACCATTGAAGTTCAGCTCTTGCAAAAAGCCAAATTTTGTTATTTATATTGGAGAAATGATCAAATTGAGGGAAATTTTTCTGAATTTTATGGGAATTTATAGTAACCAATGGTTCAAGAATGGAAAAACACGACAAATTTTTTAGTCTCTCTAGAGAGGAGGGGTGAGCAATACCCCTAATATTCCAAACAAGGAACTTAGTCATTGAGAAAAGGTCCTCCCTTTCCCCCTAGTCCTAGGAAGGTGATCCACGTTAGAAGTTCCCTCCACAGGCTGTTTATTTTCAACTTTACCTTTTTTTCTTCTTATGGCTTCTTTGGACTTGCCAATCTTCATTTAGAACATCTGCCAAACTATTGATAGTGTTATCTTCAACCCTAAAAGGGTTTATGTTTAATAAGCTGTCATCTTGTGTTATATTTTCCATTAAATTATTGTTATTGCACAGTTCATCCTCTTGCTCCCCAGCATTACTACTTGGCAAAATTTCAACTGTGTTATTTACCTCCACATCAGTAGTATCAACACTCCCAACCAATTCAATAACAATCTCAACTGGCTTGGAATTAGTTGTTCTAGTCCCTGGAGCTCTTTTTTTATTTGGAGGGTGCAGTCTATAACACTTCTTCACACTATGTCCAAACATTTTACAATGCTGGAAATAGATAGGCTTTTATTCCAAAACTATCTTTTGCCACAAACCTTCCTCAGTAGTTCCAATCCAAAATCTATCAATATCAGGCAAAGTAATGTCCCTCTCAATCAGGACTCTAGCTCCAGCTGGTCTAGCCACATTATAAGTGGGGGCATCAATTTTCAGAGGGCAACCAAGCACTCTACCAATGTTGAACAGTACATTATGATGGAAATACTAAATTGGTAAATTAGGTAACTTGAACCGCATTGGAACTATAGGAGGTTCCTTTGTGGGATCAAACTCTGGAGTCCATTTCAACAATTTCATTGGGACACCATTAATGATCAAAGTTTGCTTTGCAAACACCCTTGCACAATCTTCTTCATTAAATAAAGAAATCAGAAGGTGCCTTCCATCTATTAAACCCATCGTCCAAGCTCCTGTAAGTTTCAAATCAACAAAGTACCTCCTAACCAAGTCCATCTTAGGATGGCCATACTGAAACTTACCCACCAGGGTAAACTTAACTGTTTCATTAAGTTCATAGATTTCCTGAGGAGAAAAGATGATGGTAAGTTCTGCTTCCTTCAAACCTAAAGGATTGAGGCAAACCCCCCTCCCAGTAGCAGAATCATGGAGACATTGTGGAAAACCAAGTGGTCAAAGGATTTAGGCACTTCAACACCACTTCCAACAACATCAACAAAGGTTGCATTGGTCCATTATGCATTGGTATCAGCATCAATGGGGAAGGCCATTGGGGAAACACAGCCCAAAGAAACCCAGAATAGAAAAGGATGAAAACAGTAACAGGGATCCAAAAGCAAAATAAAGCACAAAATAAAAAAAGCAACGGAAAGGATGAAAGGACCAAAACAACGCCAAGTTCAGAACTCCAAATAGAAAGAGCAGAGAAAAGCAACAACTTCAGCAAATCAATGGAACATAAATCCTATTCAATAAGGATCTTCCCGAGCAAGACCACAAAAAACTCCACCAACCTCAAGAACCCCTTAAAGAGAAAGAAAGCTTCTTTATCCAACACCACCACTACTCCAAGCAGCTCCATCACCTCCAAAACCCTAGCAGAGAGCAACTAGGTCCAGTCGCCACTTCCTGATATATATATATATATATATATATAATCATGGTGGCTGCTGCTTCCCTAGCTCTGCTAGGGTTTCTGTCACAATGGTGCTGTCCTGCTTCCCTCCAATCTTCCCTGACTGTGATTGTGTTTCCCCTCACCCTTCTACAACTTCCAGTAGTTATTTCACTGGTTTGAAAGTCTATTTTTTGGCTGCTGTTCTCTCTTGAGTTTTTCAGTTATTGTTCCATTGGTTCTTCTCTCTGTTTGCCCAACATGTGTTTGCTGTGGTTGTTCTTAATGGCCTCTCCCTTTCCCATTGATTTAGAAACTAACATCCAATGGTCTAAAGTCACTGTTGCTGATGTGGTGGGGAAAGGTTTTGAAAAATTGCAAAATGTTGAGAATCTTGTCTTCCCCCAAGCCTATCACGAGGCTACTCTTGGTAAACGAGACTACTCCTATGTGAAAGCTTTATGCAGAAAAGGAGACAAGGTGGCTGCTATGTTCTCTGATATGGAAATCAACACTTTGGCTGAGGCTCCAAAATTCACCCTGGTGGGCAAATTTCAATTCAGCCATCCTAAAATGGATGATATAAGGAAGTATTTTGATGAATTAAAACTGGTTGGTGCTTGGAAAGTTGGACTAATGGATGACCGGCATATAATGATTCAATTAGCTAAGAAAGAGGATTATGTAAGGTTTTTTGCAAAGCAGGTTCTCTTTTTGGATGGCATCTCTATGAAATTGCTGAAATGAACTATTGATTTTGACCCTTCAAAGGAACCTCCTATAGTTCCTATATGGTTTAAGCTGCCTGGATTAAAGCATCATGTTTTTAACCACCAAGTTATTTTTATCATTGGCATTGCCCTTGGAAGACCCATGAAGCTGGATGCTCCCAACTTTAACCTGTCAAGACCTTCTGTGGCTAGAATCCTAGTGGAAAGGGATAGCACCCAACCTAAAATTGATGAAATTTGGTTGGGTACAGCTAACAATGGCGATTGGCAGAAAATAGTTATGGAGTAACGAACTTATTATTGCCATAATTGTAATATGTTTGGACACACTGACAACAGATGCTTCAGATCACATCCCAAGAAAAAGAATACAACCTCTGGATTGTCAACCTTCCCTAAACATCCACTTGCCACACCACAGCTGGATCCACCTTCTCCCACCAGAATCTTGACCCTAAACCCAAAATCTGATTCACTACCTACCTCTATTACCCCCACTTCTGACTGCCCACCCTTGGTGGAAGCCCTTGCTGATGATCATGTTGATGGAACCTCTCTTTTACCCTCCCCCTCCACTCTTGCTCCTTCCCAACCTAAAGACCCTCATGCTGAACCATTTTACCCCATTACTGGGACTGTACTTCCTGTTGAAGGCCCTTCTAAACCTTCCATTAACCTGGTCCCTTTGCCCCCTCCCCTTACCCCTATTGAGGTTCTCACTTCTCCTGGTGAAATCTCTACAATGTGTTCTGAACTGGGAAAAGCTGTCTTGCCCCAAAACTCAACTTTGACTCCTTGTTTCAAGGAGCATACTGACCTCCCTACATTGTAGCCCAATATCATTAATGTTGTGGATGATAATGTGGTTCAAAATCTGAAATTAGATTTAGAGGAAGAATGGCAGATCCATCAATCCAAAAAGAAAAAGAAACTGATGCATGAGCTGCAGCATAATGCAGCTACCTATAGAGAATTCATGTCCAAAAGTTTGGAATCTCTTCCTAGAACAAGGAGGAGAGGAAAAATGATCAATGATTAATCTACTTTGCTGGAATGTTAAGGGATTGGCACACCCTAGGTCCCTTAGCAGATTACTGCACCTGAATAGGGTGTACAAACTTTGGTGTATTGTTCTTCAGGAACCAATGGTGTCTAAACATAAGGATAGAATAATTAAAAAATTTCATGGATTCCACTTTGTTGCTAACTGTAACAATAAGATTTGGTTAATCTGCAGGAAAGAAGTTTCTTGTGGAAAATCCTCTTAGTTCATTCTCAGTTCTTACTTGTATCCCTCTCTATGGCTGGCCATTTTGCTCATGCTACTTTTGTCTATAACACTAGCTCTTCTGCTGTGAGAGTGGAGCTTTGGAAGGAGTTCCTTAACCTGAGCACTAACACCTCCTCAAATTGGCTGATATGTGGTGATTTCAATTGTATTACTTCCTCTGATGAAAAGATTGGAGGCAGACCTCCTGATACTAACAAAATGAACTTCTTTTTAGACAACATGCATATGGCTAGACTCTATGATTTGGGTTTCTCTGGCCACATATTCACTTGGAGAAGAGGTAAGGTTTGGGAAAGAATTGATAGAGCTCTTATAAATGATCACTGGCTTAATGAATTTTTCCACACATCTGTCTCTCATCTATCTATGTCTGGTTCAGACCACATACCTCTTTTGATCTCTATCAGCAGCTCCATAAACCCCTCCAAAAATAATTTCAGATATTTAAAGGTCTGGTCTTCCCATTCAGACTTTCTGAATCAAGTTAGTACTATATGGACCGGCTATCATAACAATAATCCTTGGGTGAAATTATGGATTCTACATAAAAGGCTTACTGCTAAACTCAAAGCCTCGACTTGGCAGACCTTTGGAAATTTAAACACAAGGGTGGTGGAAGCTGAAGCCATTGTAATGAAATGGAATCCAAAATCAGCCTTAATCCTAATTTGGAAATTGATCTCCACAATGCCAATGAATGACTACTGAATGCTATCCACTTGCAGGAACAACTCCTCCATCAGAAAGCTGCTTAGAATCATTTCTGTTGGGGGACAAAAATTCTAGATATTACCATGCTATTATAAATCACAAAAGGAAATGTAATGAGATTCATAAGATCAAATATTCAAAGGGAGATTGGCTGAAAACTCCCCAAGATATTGCTGATAGTGTTGTTGAGCATTACAAAAGGCTCTTCACTAGAAGTGAGATGACTAAGACTGAAGTTAAAGGCAATTTGTTTGACCACAACAGAAATTATACTTCTACTCTCAAGCTTGCTCACATCCCTTCTGAAGAGGAGATCAAGATTGCACTAAACTTTATTGACAGCAATAAAGCAGCAGGTCCTAATGGATTTTTTGCTGACTTTTACAAATCAGCTTGGAATGTCATTAAATATGATGTAGTGGATGTTGTGCAAGCCTTTTTCAGTAGTATAGAACCCACCAAGTTTTTCACCTCTTCCATCATTGTCCTTATCCCTAAAGACACTGTGTGTAACAGATGGGACTAGAATAGACCCATAAGTCTCACCAATGTGATCTCTAGAATCATTAGCAAGGTTTTGGTAGCCGGAATTCAACCTCACCTTAACAAGATCATCAGCAATAACCAAACTGCCTTCATCAAAGGTAGAAGTATTGTGGACAATGTCCTTTTAGCTCAGGAACTTTTCCAAGATCTAAATAAAAGATGCAGATGAGGAAATCTGGTTTACAAATTAGACATTTTCAAGGCCTATGACACCATCCACTGGGATTTTATTGTGGAGGTTCTGCATGCTAGAGGCTTCAATATGGACTTCACAAGCTTAATCAGAAGATCGCTGAATATTAATGCCCACTCTATTCTCATCAATGGAAAGACACATGGTTTCTTTACTACCTCAAGGGGAATCAAACAAGGTGACCCTCTATCCCCCACTATTTTTATTCTTTTCTTTGACTATCTTTATCTTATTCTCAACCAAATTCCAAACATATCTCCTCACAACCTGTTCAAGCACAGTTCAAACATTGCCATCAGCCATCTTTCATATGCACATGATATTATTCTTTTTTCTAAGGCCACTAAACCTGCTGCCAAACAAATCCAAACCCTTCTCAATGATTTTCTGTCTTGCTTTGGACTACAACTGAACAAGCATAAATGCTGTATTTACTACAGTAAAGGTGTTAAACAAACTTTCAAACACTGGGTTTCTGATTTTACTGGTTCTTAAACCCCCCACAATAATCTGAAATATTTGGGGGTCCTTCTACTGAAAGGAAGGACAAGACAAATCCAATTTGATGATGTTGTGACTAAGATTCAAGCTAAGCTCACTAACTGGACTAATTCTTTTCTATCTAATAGAGGAAGGATTACTCTCCTAAAACATGTACTGTCCGTCTTCCCCTCCTACATTCTACAAATGGCAACTATGAAAAAGAGTACTCAGCAGCTGCTTGAAACAACCTTCAACAGATTTCTTTGGTCTGGACAAAGAACACAGAAGCATTGGACCAACTGGAATTCCATCTGTAAACCAACTCATAATGGGGTTCTAGGTTTCAGAAGTTTCAAGCATCTACATCAGATCAATTTTTGCAAGTTGTGGATACACTTTAGAGCTCAAGAGTCTCTTTGGGCTATCTTTCTTAAAGGCAAGTATTGTAGAGGTTCTCATCCCACCCTTGCTACACCCAAATTGGGAGACTCCAGAATCTGGTCTCACACGATTAAACATAAAGATAAAGCTAAAGATTACTTTATATGGGACCTTGGAGAGGGGAACCTCAATTTTTGGCTTGACAACTGGATGGGGGATGGGAAGCTTGCTGACAAGCTAACTGCTCCCCACATAACTTCTACCAAAGTATCAGATTTCTGGAATGATAACTAGTGGAACCTTATTGCCTTAAACAACATACTGGATAACTATACCATTAAAAGGATTAACAACATTCCTATGGATACTACTAAGAAGGACAAACTCATTTCCAAACAAGGCTTACATCTATACCCAACTTCATCATGGTGAGAACTGTCTCTGGGGGAAATCCATTTGGAACAATTTCCTCTCACCCTCTATGTCTTTCTGTTGTTGGAGAATCTTCTCTAAATGCCTCCTAACTGATGACATTCTAAAACTGAAGGGATTGAGAGTTCCTTCTTGTTGTCTTCTATGTAAAGGGCAAGAGGAAACAACTGATCACCTATTTTTCAATGTCAATCTGTTCAGCAGATTTGGTCAATTGTCCTCAGAAACATGAAAGTCCAAACCATCATTCTCACCTGGCAAAAAAATATATCTTGCTAGAATGAATGATTCCAATTAAAACTTTTGGTGATACCTTGTTTGGTGGCTTGGTTCACTTGGATGGCTAGAAATAAGGCCAAATTTGATGATCACTTACCACATCCCTCTAAGGTGGCTGCTAACTGTTTAGCTTTTCAGAAAAAAATCACACATTGGAAAACCTTTCCTGACCATTTCCAGACCAACTTATTGGCAAATCAACCTATTATGGAGCACCCCCTTGTTTACTGGATCAAACCTCCTGCTGGTTGGTTGAAAGCCAATACTGATGGCAGCTTCTATAGGTCCTCTGCTGACATTGGAGGTGTCTTTAAGAACTCAAATGGTAAGTGTCTCTTATATTACCAGACTCCTATCTTTGTTGTTGATGCTCTGGAAGCTTAGGCATTGGCTATATTTTGGGCCACCTTGATTGCATCTAAGGCCAATTTTCATAATTTGATAGTGGAGAAAGATTCCAAGGTTATGATTAGCATTCTCCTCCATAACATAACCTACCCCTGGCACATTCTGAAATGGAAGAATAAAATTTCTTATAACTCTCAGGGCCTCAATCTAAAATTCAATTTTATACACAGAGAAGGTAACAGACCTGCTCATTGGCTTGCTCAGGCTGGTGCTGAGGCAGACAATCCCAATGTATCCAATAAACTCCCCCCACTACTTCATTTACTTCTCAAGGGAGACCTTTCTAATTTTCCTTTCGACAGATTGTTGTAACTTTCTGTCCCTTCATTTTTTGGACTTTCATATATATATGCTTTTACAAAGGGTAGTTATATATTTATATATATGACTTTTGTTTCATTTATATATATACATCTTATTGATATATATATATATATATATATATATATATATATATATATATATATATATATTAAAAAGAAAGGAGATGCATAAATCTCCCTCCATGTTGATTAAAGATGGTTACAAGAAAGAAAAACAGTTGGAGACTTATTGATTCAATACAGGAATCATAAGTCCTCCCCAAAATCAAAAACAATCTATACTAACAACAAAATTTTGCCTAAGAATAACATAGACCCCAGCTAGCATGTAATACAAAAACTTTATATAGATTGGGGGAAAGGGAGATCATAGCAGACAGTAAGCAATCACTTTAGATCTTGGTTAGCAATTCTGAAATATCGGACCTTTATCTTGTCACCCTGCAGTAGAAACTGAAGATTATGGGGAGGGGAGATAGCAACAGATAGTTCTTTTAAATTATACCCTTGTCTGGCAAGCCAATTTGCTGGCTGGTTACCCTCTCTAAAGAGAAAAGTATATTGAACTTTTATCTGTGATGAAATTTCTCTAATCTTTTTGGTCCAATAGGTAAGGTGCCAGGGTGTAAATTCCTCTTCCCTCAAAGTCTTGATAAGAACAGTAAAATCTACTTCAACCCATAAGTTTTTCTAGCTAGTCATTTTGGCAATTTTCAAAGCCCAATAGACATCCATTAGTTAAGTTTCAACAACATTAGTAGCCTCAATGGGGATGTGGAAGTATAATAAACATTGCCCGAGGTGATTTCTATAGACACCCCAACACCTGCACCTGCCTTATTGAAGCTGCCATCAATATTTACCTTTACTGTTTGGTAATCAGGAGGTTTCCAAAAAAACCTATGAACATATTTCTTGTCAGGTTGTCCTAAGGAGTAAGACTTGGAGATGCTGGGAAATCTTTTGTATTTAATCATCTTATTAAGATATGAAATGCTGTTTCTGACTATCCTCTCAATTGTTGGTCTACCTTCTTCAAACTTAACCTTGTTTCTTTCCATCCAAGTGAACCATGCAACAATAAGAGGCATTGGAGCATAGTTCCATTTGTTCCAAGACTGCCAACAAGTGATGATATTATCCCAGGTAATGAGGTTTTTGTCAATGTTCAATTGGGCTAGTTGTTGATGCCAAACAAAATGTACAAAATTGCATTCAAAGAAAAGATGTGACAATGACTCCTCCTCCTGATTACAGAACCTGCATATAGAAGGTCCTTGCAGCCCCTTTAGTTTAAGGATATCATCAGTAGGGATGAGATTGATAAAGACCCTCCAACAGAAAAAGGACATGAAGGGGGATAGAAAGTTGCTCCAAATGACTTTGCTCTAGGATAGATCTTCTTATTGGAAGATTTTGGAATAAATGGCGTTAGTAGAGCTTTGATTTGAGAAGGACCGCCAGACAATTTTATCTTGTTTACTTCTATTGATGTTGATGCTTGCAATTTTTTCTATGGAGTTGGCATGTAGAATTTCTGAGAGTTTAAGTAGTGACCAATCTTCATCCACCCAACAGTGTGCCACCTTGAGATTAGGGTTTGGGTTGTTACTAATAGGGGACAGCCAGTCTTTAGGGCACCAGTTATCAATCCAGAAATTTAAGTCTCCTTTCCCCTGATCCCAAATGAATAAGTTCTCAGCAGTGTGTCTTATATGAAGCATTTAACCCCAAATTTTAGAATCCCCTATCTTCCTTTCAATAAGAGTGGGGTGCGGATTTTTACAATACTTGCCCTTCATGAATAGAGCCCATAGAGAAGTCTGAGTTCTAAATTTAATCCAAAGCTTACATAGGTTTATTTGGAAGAGCTGATTGATACCCTTGAACCCAATTCCCGTAGCCAGTTGAGGTTTAGCTACTTTTTGCCATGAAGCCCAATGCATCTGTTGCCTCTGTCCAGACCATAGGAATCTGTTAAAAGCCCTTTCAATCTATATCTGGGTACTTTTCTTGATGTTAGTCATTTGTATGGTATAAGAAGGGAAAGTAGTTAGAATGCTTTTCAGTATAGTGATTCTGCCCCCATTTGAGAGGAAGGAATGAGTCAACCCATTGAGGTAGGTAGTGATCTTATTTATGAAATCTTCAAATTGAATTTACATGGTCCTACTAGTAAGTAGCATGGTTCCCAAATATTTGACAGGAAGTTGAGAGTTAGAGAAACCAGTATAGCTAGACACCCACTGTTTGCAGCTATGCTTAGCATGTTTATTAAAGATCACCAGGCAGTTCTCAAAGCTAAAACACATAACAGAGTGTGCTTAAAATCTTTAAAGAGTCTGATAAACTTTCCTAACAGCTTTTTTTTGAGCTCTAGAGAAAACCATGATATCATCAGCATAGATCAAGTGAGTGATAGCAGTGTTGGATCTATGATGATAAATAATATAACTTTGGCTTAGGAGAGAGTCATCAAGCATTCTAGACAAATAATCCATTGCAATAATAAACATAGTGGGGGATAAGGGGTCCCCTTGCTTCAGACCTCTGGATGCAGTAAAAGAACCCCAGCCTTTTCCATTTATGAGAATAGAGTTATCATTATTGTGAAGCCATCTAAGTATCAGCTAGCAGAAGTCAGAGTGAAATCCTCTTGCAACAAGAACATCTAAAATTAATCCCTAGCTGATGGTATCATAAGCCTTTTTCAAATCCAATTTGTATATCATATTTCCACCTCTACAGGTCTTGTTCAGATCATTCATAAGTTCCTGTGCCAAGATAGAGTTGTCAATAATGGATCTCCCCTTCACAAACGCAGTCTGGTTGGGTTTTATAATATGTTCAAGATGAGGTTTGAGTCAATTGACATTGACTTTGTTGATAACTTTGTTGAATACAGTGGTTAGACCAATAGGTCTGAAGTGATTCCATGTGGTTTGTATCTCAGATTTGGGGATCAGCACAAAGGTGGAAGCACTGAAATACTTTGGGAGATTGTTTCCTTGGAAGAAAATGACTACAACATCAATCACATCAGGCTTAATAATGTCTCAAGATTTCTTGTAAAACTCAGCTGTGAAACCATCAAGACCAACTGCTGTGCTACTATCAAAAGAGTTAATAGCCTTCCAAATCTCCCCTTCATCAGGAATATCAGCTAGTTTTAGATTGGCAGTGTAGTCCTTCTCAGCATTGAAAAATTCTGGATCAATGGGGCTTCTGAGATTATTCTCATGAGTCAACAGATGTTTGAAGTAGTTTACAGCATCATTAGCTATTGCCTCATTTTCATGGAGCCACTTCCCCTCTACAGTCTCATTGGCATGTATAGTATTACATTTCCTTTTATACTTTATGTAAGCATGGTAGAATTTGGTATTCCTGTCCTCCTCCTTGAAGATGTTCATAGCAGCTTTTTGCTTTAGATATTGATCTTGGTAATCAATAGCAATAAGAAGCTTATTTTGGGCAGTAAGCAAATCTTTTTCCTCAGCTAATCCTTCCTGTTCAAGTTTCTCTAATCTTCGGACTTCCTTCTCCAATTCCTGCACATTTGTTAGAACATTCCCAAAAGTCCTTCAACTCCAACTCCTCAGAGCTTTAGCAGTTTTGATCTGTAATAGGCTGAGTTTAATAATAGGATCAGTATGTGTAATCCCATTCCAAAGATTGACAATGAAAGGATTGTAAGAGGGATGAGAAGACCACATATTCAGATATCTAAATTGAGAGGGGGAAATGTATTTTCTGAGGATGTGATGCTGATAAATATGGGTATGTGGTCAGAACCAAAAAAACTTAGATGAGTAACAAAAGTGAGAAGGAGATTATTATACCATTTATCATTTACCAGGCACCTATCAAGTCTTTCCCAGATTTCTCCCCTCTTCCAAGTAAAAGCAGGACCTTTGTAGCCCAAATCAAACAATCCAGCCCTGTGGATATTATCAGTGAATATATTCATCTTATTAAGGTTAGGATCTCTACCCCCAATTTTTTAGTAGTGGAGGCAATGCAGTTAAAATCTCCCCCCACAATCCAGGGGGAATCCACAAGCTGACTGATATCTGACAGGCAACTCCACAGCTCCTTTCTAGCTTCCTTGCTACACCCTGCATAAATGAAGGTAGCAAAGCCCATATGGCCACCAAAGTTGAACTTAAAATGTACAAATTGTTGGTGATTAACAATGATATTCCATCTGATTTTTTTTCTGCAAAGAATCCAGATTTTATTATTGATATTGGCAAATTTTTTGAATCCACGGAATTTCTTGGTAACCTTTTGATGGGTTTTGTGAACCATAGGCTCAAGGATCACAATGCACCAAGGTTTATATTTATGGGTTAATTGTAAAACTTTTTTAAGGGAGAGGGGATTGACAATTCCCCTAATGTTCCAACAAAGGATGTTAATCATTTGTTTAGTGGATTGGTAGGGAGGGATGTGATCTTGACCTGGTTCTTCCTCTATGTTGATGG
>NEWO01000170.1:583091-598155 GCA_003013225.1 Phalaenopsis aphrodite
GGGGCTTTGACTAAGTCCCTTTGAAGGAAAAAAAACTAAGAGGAGTTGGTAAAGATGTTACAATTACTTCCTGTGATTCCCCTCCTCTCCTGGCTAAGAAATTTGTAGGCCTATTCCCTTCACTATCTATGAATTTTAAATTGAATCTTAATATATTACACATGGATTTGATTTGTTTTGTCCTTTGTAGAATGTGCAAAGGAGGAGTAGCACTCCCTCTGACATAGTCCAATAGTGTAAAGGAATCTACTTCAATCTGTAACATCTTCCATTTGTTGATAATAGCTAGTTTGAGAGCCCAACGCATAGACAGAGCTTTAAATTCTTGGGCATCCACATCAAAAATTGGAGATTGATAGAACATAAACATCTGCCTTTATGGTCTCTAAAAACTCCCCGAACTCCAACCCCATGTAAAGAGTAACTTCCATTAGTCTTAACTTTAATCATATGGAAAGGAGGTTTGTCCCGAAATACGTTTATTACATAAAAATTTTTTTGATCAGTAGCAACAACAATTTTGAGGATATTGGGGAACTTCTTTAATAGAATGAGCTTAGTAATGAAAGATAAGCAATTGGAAGCCACCTTGGATTAAGCAGCTGGGATGCCATAAAAAATTAAATGATTTCTGGCTGTCTAGAAAAAGCAAACAACAATGAAAGGTATTGGGCCCAACTTTATACTCTCTTAGAACCTCCAACATTCAAAAATATTCCACCACTCCAAATTTAGTGGATCAACTTTCATAGTTTTTATAATAGCATTCCAAACCTCCTGGGAGAATTTGCAACCAAAGAAAAGATGGATGATAGATTCCCCATCCTCCTTGCACATATGGCAAATGGAAGGAACTTTCAGACTTTGAGTTTTAGTATATCATCAATTGGTAGAAATGTATGGAGTATTCTCTAATAAAAATAGGACATGGATGGAGAGAGATACTTATTCCAGAGGCAGCCCCCTCAATTTACCCTTTCCCATTGGTAAAGCTTGCTATGAATATTTTTGGTGATGTTTTGATTAGGATTGCCTTCAATCACTAATTTGCCTTTTTGAGGTCTGTTAAATGGCAGGTTAGAGATCCTTTCAATAGATTGGTGATCTATGAAAGAGTTAAGAAACTCAACAGACCAATTGTTGCCCTCCTAGCAGTCTTCAACCAAGAGTTTAGTATCACACTCCCCAGCTGAAAGATTAATGATATTTTCTGGACACCATATGTAAAGCCAGAAATTAAGTTTCCCCTTTCCAATGTCCCATATAAATAGATTTTCTGCCTGAGTTCTTATCTTCATGAGGTTGGCCCAGATTTTGGTATCACCTGTCTTCCTAGAAACCTAATTTGGATGTGCATGTTTGCAATATTTAGCCCACATGAAGTTGGACCATAAGGTATTTTATTGTCTAAAATTGAGCCACACTTTACATAAACTCAGTTGTTGTAACTGTTGGAGCCCTTTAAAGACAAGTCCCCCAGCAGACTTTGTTTTGCAATTTTGTGCCAGCTTGCCCAGTGTAGTTGCTTCCTTTGGCCAACCCACAGAAATCTATTGAAGGTTCTCTCCAGTAATAATTGAGTGCTCTTCTTCATTACAACCATTTGTAGTATATAAGAAGGGAAGGAAGTTAGCATTCATCTTAATAAAGTTATCTTGCCACCATTAGAAAGAAAAGAGTTAGTCCAGCCTAATAAAGTTGAATTAGTTTTGCTGACTACCTCATCAAAATGAGTAAGTTTGGTTCTCCCATTAAGTAGAGGCACCCCCAAAAACTTAACAGGCATTGCCATGGTAGAGAAACCAGTGAGGTTGAGGACCCATTGTTTAGTATGCATAGTATTCCTCTTGCTGAAAAGAATTTGACATTTTTGTTTGCTGAAAAACAACCTAGACACAGCTTGGAATTTCAACAGACAATTGTATATAAGACTGGTGATCTACTGGCCCTAGAAAATATGACTATATCATCAGCAGTTGCACCCTCTTAGAATGTCCCTCTCAACATTCAATATCCCATACTCCAAACCCTCCTTGTGGTGTTTAGGTTCAAGTTCCACCATTTTGTATTCGTACCCTTCTGTATGTATATTAAAATGTGACTCATTTTTATCTTTATCTTTCCCTAAGCTCTCCTTATATGGTATCAAGGTTTCTTTTCTTGATTTAGTTGAGGGTTTTAAATTTTGATGCAATCTATAACAATGATCCCGAGTATGTCCAAACATACTACAGTGATTGTAATAATGTGGTTGTTGTTCCATTATAATGGGTTGCCAATACCAATCATTAGCTGTCCCAACCATACCTCCTCTATTGGAGGCAAAGTGATGTCTCTCTTAATTAGAATTCTATCCACTGAAGGCATTTATAAATTAAATGTTGATATGTCTAATTTTATTGGACAATCAATCAATGCCCAATAGACAACAACACTCTATGATTGAAGAAATGAAGCTTCAGATTAGGAAGCTTGTACCAAATAGGTATGATGGGTAATTCTTTGTTTGGATCAAATGTTGGAGTCCACTTTAATAGTTTCATTGAGCAGTCCTCAATCTGTATAAATTTCTTAGAAAACACTTTAACATAGTCTTCTTCTTGAGTAAGATGTATCATTACATGCCTTCAATAAAAAAGGCCAATTTTTCAATCTCCCACTAGCAAAATGTCATCAAATGTTTTCCTGATAAAGTCCATCTTTTGGTGAGCCATAAAAATTTTCCCGATAAGAGTAAATTTGGAAATGTCTGTCAGATTATTAACTTCATGCTGTGAGAAGATGATTGCATGTTTTCCAGACTTCTTACTTCCTTTCAGAATTAGATCACAATCCACTTTCCCTACCAAAGCATCAGAATATACTTGAGGAAACACCAGTTTGTCACGAAGAGAGTTACCATTTGGTTCCAAACCTATCATAGCAACATAGGACTGTTTTCCCATAAAGTTTGGGTCATTAGCCAACAACTTAGCAGACATAAGAAACCCCAGAGTAGACCCAAAAAACCAATGAAATAGTGTTACTAAATTCAAAAATTAAAACACGAGAAACCAAAAATCTTAATAAATAGAAAATCCAAGATAAGAACAAGCTCCCAAAACACCAAAGTAGTGCAACCCTAAGCCACGGAGCAAAAGACCTCAAAAAAGACCAGTAACCAATGGAATAGTGCTTCCAAATTCAAAAAACCAAGAACCCGGAAAACCAAAAACCTCCTCAAAAGGGGGAGACCAAGCTAAGAAGAGGTTCAAAACAAGTGCCCAAAGGGCAAAGCCGCCACTCCACGACCAAATTACCAGCCCACCGTGAAGTTCCTCCATGAGGGAAACCCTACCAGAGCTTCTTGCGCCACCACCTTGCTGAATATATATATATACATACAAGCATATGGCGGTTGAGGAGGGATGTGCTCTGTTAGGGTTTCTGCAGGGATGATGTTTGGTGGCTGCTGGCTGAAGAGGTACTCTGAGGTGTTAGTTTGTGGATGCTTTTTCCTTTTTGACTTCTTCTCAAGGTGGAGGTGGACCTTTGTGTGTACTTGTTGCTGGATTTTACTGTTCCATTGGCTCTCTCCTTGGCTGTTCTATAGCTACTGGTCTCTGTTCAGACATGACCACACCTATTGATGCTGTCACTGACTCTCTTTGGACCAAGGCAACTTATGCTGGGGTTGTTGGAAACTCTACTAAAGTTTTACAGGACCTGGATCATTTGATTTTCCCTTAGGAATTCCATGACACTGCTGCAGGAAAAGGAAGCTGCCCTTGCATCCATCCACTTGGATCCAAGGAAGGAGAAACTGTTGTGTTCTTTACCAACAGAGAAATAATCTCTCTAAAAGAAGATGTGAAATTTACCTTAATAGGAAAGTTTCAGCTGGGACACCCAAGAATGGAGCTGATTAAAAATTTCTTTGAATCAATTAAATTGATTGGCAATTAGAAGATAGGGATGTTGGATGGAAGGCATCTACTCATCCAATTAACTACGGAGGAAGACTATGCCAGACTTTTTGCTAAGCAATCGACAATCATTGCTGGAACTACCATGAAAATTGTAAAATGGACACCTGATTTTGATCCAAGTAAAGAACCACCAGTAGTTCCTATTTGGAACAAATTCCCTAGGCTTCCACTTCCTTTCTTCATGCCAAATGCACTGTTTAACATAGGGAGAGCTCTGGGCACACCTTTGAAAGTGGATGCACCCACTTACAACAAAGCCAGGCCAGCATTGGCCAGAATACAAGTGGAAAGAGACATCAAAGTGAAAAGAATCTGGATTGGCTCAGATAATGATGGTTTTTGGCAGAGTATTGTCCCTGAATAGAAGCCTTATTACTGCCAACATTGTAGAATGTTTGGCCATACAGTGGAAAGATGCTACAGAATAAATCCACCAATCAAAAGAAGTACTGGCAAAGACCATAAGGAAACAAGCTATATAGTACAATAAGCTATAGAAAATTCTGCTGAAGATACACAGTTGAACAATAGGATGGACTACACTTAAAGACATAAAGATTCACTCCCAATCACTAAGGGAAAATCTTCACCAGTGGAACCTTCAGATGACCTAGCAGAAGGCTCCCCTACAAACAGAAACAATGGGACTGCCCCTACTAGTATTATCAGAAAAGAAATCCAAGAAATCACTTTAGTCACACCCTCACCTTCCCCTCTAGAAGGAGAAAAGTCAGAAATTCATGGGTGGGCACCTGAGGATCAGATCATCGCTGGTATTCAACAAAAAATAGAAGATGATTGGAAGGTATAAACAACTAGAAGAAAAAGAAAAAAATAAATGAAGTTCAGAAATTACAACTAGGAAGATCTAAACAGGTTGAGAGTAAAACCAATCTTAAAATTGGTTCTCCCCATCAACATATAGGAAGAACCAGGTCAAGATCACATCGCTCCCTACCAATCCACCAAACAAATGATTAACATCATTTATTGGAACATTAGAGGAATTGCCAATCCCCTCTCCCTTAAAAGAGTTTTACAATTAACCCATAAATATAAACCTTGGAGCATTGTGATCCTTAAGCCTATGGTTCACAAAAACCATCAAAAGGTTACCAAGAAATTCCATGGTTTCAGTAAATTTGCCAATATCAATAATAAAATCTGGATTCTTTGCAGAAAATAAATCAGATGGAATATCATTGTTAATCATCAACAATTTGTACATTTTAAGTTTAACTTTGGTGGCCATATGTGCTTTGCTACCTTCATTTATGCAGGCTGTAGCAAGGAAGCTAGAAATGAGCTATGGAGTTGCCCGTCAGATATCAGTCAGCTTATGGATACCCCCTGACTGTGGGGGGAGTTTTTAACGACGTTGCCTCTACTGCTGAAAAAATTAGGGGTAGAGCACCTAACCTTAATAAGATGAATATATTCACTGATAATATACACAGGGCTAGATTGTTTGATTTGGGCTAGAAAGGTGCTGCTTTTACTTGAAAGAGGGGAAAAATCTGGGAATGACTTGATAGGTGCCTGGTCAATGATAAATGGTACAATCATTTCCTTCTCACTTCTGTTACTGATCTAAGTCTTGGTGGTTCACAGACCCATACTTATCAGCATCACCTCCTCAGAAAATACATTTTCCCCCTCCCCATTTAGATATCTGAATATTTGGTCTTCTCATCTCTCTTACAATCCATTCATTGCCAATCTTTGGAATGGGATTAGACATACTGATCCTATTATTAAACTCAACCTATTACAGATCAAAATTGCTAAAGCTCTGAGGAGTTGGAGTTGGGGGACTTTTGGGAATGTGCTCACAAATGTGCAGGAATTGGAGAAGGAAGTCCAAATATTAGAGAAACTTGAACAGGAGGGATTAGCTGAGGAAAAAGATCTGCTTATTGCCCAAAATAAGCTTCTTACTGCTACTGATTACTAAGATCAATATCTAAAGCAAAAAGCTGCTATGAACATCTTCAAGGAGGGAGACAGAGATACCAAATTCTACCATGCTTACATAAAGTATAAAAGGAAATGTAATACTATACATGCCATTGAGATTGTTGAGGGGAAGTGGCTCCATGAAAATGAGGCAATAACTAATGATACTGTAAACAACTTCAAAAATCTGTTGACTCAAGAGAATAATCTCAGAAGCCCCATTGATCCAGAATTTTTTAATGCTGAGAAGGATTACACTGCCAATCAAATACTAGCTGATATTCCTGATGAAGGAGAGATTTGGAAGGCTATTAACTCTATTGATAGTAGCAAAGCAGCTGGTCCAGATGGTTTCTTAGCTGAGTTTTACAAGAAATCTTGGGACATTATTAAGCCTGATGTGATTGATGTTGTAGCCAGTTTCTTCCAAGGAAATAATCTCCCAAAGTATTTCAGTGCTTCCACCTTTGTGCTGATCCCCAAATCTGAGATACAAACCACATGGAATCACATTAGACCTATTTGTCTAACCACTGTATTCAACAAAGTGATCAGCAAAGTCATTTTCAATAGACTCCAACCTCATCTTGAACATATTATAAAACCAAACCAGACTGTATTTGTGAAGGGGAGATCCATTATTGACAACACTCTCTTAGCACAGGAACTTCTGAATGATCTGAACAAAACCTGGCGAGGTGGCAATCTGATACACAAATTGGATTTGAAAAAGGCTTATGATACCATCAGCTGGGGATTCATTTTGGATGTTCTTGTTGCAAGAGGATTTCACTCTGACTTCTGCCAGCTGATACATAGATGGCTTCACAACAATGATAACACTATTCTCATAAATGGAAAAGGCTTGGATTCTTTTACTGCATCCAAAGGTCTGAAGCAAGGAGACCCCTTATCTCCCACTATGTTTATTATTGCAATGGATTATTTGTCTAGAATGCTTGATGACTCTCTCCTAAGCCATCACTATATTATTTATCATCATAGATCCAACATTGCTATCACTCACTTGATATATGCTGATGATATCATGGTTTTCTCTAGAGCTAAAAAAAATGCTGTTCGGAAAGTTTATCAGACTCTTCATTTATTTCAAGAACACTCTGGTATGTGTTTTAGCTTTGAGAAGTGCCTGTTGATCTTTAATAAACATGCTAAGCATAGCTGCAAATAGTGTGTGTCTAGCTATACTGGCTTCTCTAACTCTCAGCTTCTTGTCAATTATTTAGGAACCATGCTACTTACTGGTAGGACCAGGCAAATTCAATTTGAAGATGTCATAAATAAGATCACTACCTACCTCAATGGGTGGACTCATTCCTTCCTCTCAAATGGGGGCAGATTCACTATATTGAAAATCATTCTAACTACTTTCCCTTTTTATACCCTACAGATGACTAACATCAAGAAAAGTACCCAGATACAGATTGAAAGGGCTTTTAACAGATTCCTATGGTCTGGACAGAGGCAACAAATGCATTGGGCTTAATGGCAAAAAGTAGTTAAACCTCAACTGGCTCGGGGAATTGGGTTCAAGGGTATCAATCAGCTCTTCCAAATAAACCTATGTAAGCTTTGGATTAAATTTAGAGCTCAGACTTCTCTGTGGGCTCTATTCATGAAGGGAAAGTATTGTAAAAATCTGCACCCCACTCTTCTTGAACGGAAGATATGGGATTTTAAAATTTGGGGTAAACTTCTTCATATAAGACACACTGCAGAAAACTTATTCATTTGGGATATGAGGAAAGGAGACTTAAATTTCTGGCTTGATAACTGGTGCCCTAAAGACTGGCTGTCCCCTATTAGTAACAACCCAAACCCTGATCTCAAGGTGGCTGACTGTTGGATGGATGAAGATTGGTCACTACTTAAACTCTCAGAAATTCTACGTGCCAACTCCATAGAAAAAAATGCTAGCATCAACATCAATAGAAGTAAACCAGATAAAATTGTCTGGCAGTCCTTCTCAAATCAAAGCCTTACTAAAGCCATTTATTCCAAAATCTTCCAATGTGACCTGGAGCATAGTCATTTGGAGCAACTTTCTATCCCCCTCCATGTCCTTTTTCTGTTAGAGGGTCTTTAACAATCTCATCCCTACTGATGATATCCTTAAACTAAAGGGGCTGCGAGGACCTTCTATATGCAGGTTCTGTAATCAGGAGGAGGAGTCATTGTCACATCTTTTCTTTGAATGCAATTTTGTACAGGTTGTTTGGCATCAACTGCTCGCCTAATTGAACATTAACAAAAACCTCTTTACCTTGGATAATATCATCACTTGCTGGCAGTCTTGGAACAAATGGAACTAAGCTCCAATGCCTCTTATTGTTGCATGGTTCACTTGGATGGAAAGAAACAAGGTTAAGTTTGAAGAAGGTAGACAAACAATTGAGAGGATAGTCAGAAACAACATTTCATATCTTAATAAGATGATTAAATACAGAAGATTTCCCAACATCTCCAAGTCTTACTCCTTGGGACAACCTGACAAGAAATATGTTCATAGGTTTTCTTGGAAACCTCATGATTACCAAATAGTAAAGGTAAATACTGATGGCAGCTTCAATAAGGCAGGTGTAGGTGTTGGGGGTGTCTACAGAAATCACCTCAGGCAATGTTTATTATACTTCCACATCCCCATTGAGGCTACTGATGCTGTTGAAATTTAACTAATGGTTGTCTTTTGGGCTTTGAAAATTGCCAAAATGACTAGCTGGAAAAACTTATGGGTTGAGGTAGATTCTACTGTTATTATCAAGATTTTGAGGGAAGAGGAACTTATACCCTAGGACCTTATCTTCTGGACCAAAAAGATTAGAGAAATTTCATCACAGATAAAAGTTCAATATACTTTTATCTTTAGAGAGGGCAACCGACCAGCCAATTGGCTTGCCAGACAAGGGTATAATTTAAAAGAGCTATCTGTTGCTGTCTCCCCTCCCCATACCCTTCAGTTCCTACTACAGGGTGACAAGATAAAGGTCCCATATTTCAGAATTGCTAACCAAGATCTAATGTGATTGCTTACTGCCTGCTATGATCTCCCTTTCCCCCAATCTATATTAAGTTTTTGTATTACATGCTAGCTGGGGTCTATGATTTTATTAGAAAATATTTTAGTTGTTAGTATAGATTGTTTTTTATTTTGGGGAGGACTTATGATTCCTGTATTGAATCAATAAGTCTCCAACTATTTTTCTTTCTTGTAACCATCTTTAATCAACATGTAGGGAGATTTATGCATCTCCTTTTGTTTTTAATATATATATATATATATATATATATATATATATATATATAAATGAAGGTGCTAACGGCTGAGGAGGGAAGTGCTCTGTTAGGGTTTCTGCAGGGATGATGTTTGGGTGCTGGTGGCTGAAGAGGTACTCTGAGGTGTTTGTTTGTGGATGCTTTTTCCTTTCCGACTTATTCTCTAGGTGGATGTGGTTCTTTGTGTGTGCTTGCTGTTGGATTTTACCGTTCCATTGGTTCTCTCTTTAGCTGCTATATAGCTGCTGGTCTCTGTTCAGACATGACCACACCTATTGATGCTGCCACTGACTCTCTTTGGACCAAGGCAACTTATGCTGGGGTTGTTGGAATATCTACTATTGTTTTATAGGACCTGCATCATTTAGTTTTCCCTCAGGAATTCCATGACATTGCTGCTGGAAAAGGAAGTTGCACTTGTATCCATCCACTTGGATCCAAGGAAGGAGAAACTATTGTGTTCTTTACCAACAGAGAAATAATCTCTTTAAAAGATAATGGAAAGTTTACCTTAATAGTGAAGTTTCAGTTGGGACACCCAAGAATGGAGCTGATTAGAAATTTCCTTGAATCACTTAATTTTATTGGTAACTGGAAGATAGGGCTGCTGGATAGAAGGCACCTACTCATCCAATTAACTACAGAGGAAGACTATGCAGGACTTTTTGCTAAGCAATCTGCAATCATTGCTGGAACTACCATGAAAATTGTAAAATGGACCCCAAATTTTGATCCAAGTAAAGAACCACTAGTAGTTCCTATTTAGTACAAAATTTCTAGGCTTCCACTTCCTTTCTTCGAGCAGAATGCACTATTTAACATAGGGAGAGCTCTGGGCACACCTTTGAAAGTGGATACACCCACTTACAAGAAAGCCAGGCTAGCATTAGCCAGAATACAAGTGGAAAGAGACATCACCCTCCCTGAAGTGAAAAGAATCTGGATTGGCTTAGATAATGATGGTTTTTGGCAAAATATTGTCCCTGAACAGTAGCCTTATTACTGCCAACATTGTAGAATGTTTGGCCATACAGTGGAAAGATGGTACAGAATACATCCAGCAATCAAAAGAAATACTAGCAAAGACCATACGGAAACAGGCAATATAGTACAACAAGCTATAGAAAATCCTGCTGAAGATACATTGCTGAACAACAGGAAGGATTACACTCAAAGAAAAAAAGATTTACTCCCAATCACTAAGGGAAAATCTTCACCAGTGGAACCTTCAGATGAGCTAGCACAAGGCTCCCCTACAAACAGAAACAATGGGGCTGCCCCTACCAATATTATCAAAAAAGGAATCCCAAGAAATCACTATAGTCACACCCTCACCTTCCCCTCTAGAAGGAGAACAGTCAGAAATTCATGGGTGGGCACCTGAGGATCAGATCATTGCTGGTATTCAACAGGCAATTGAAAATGATTGGCAGGTACAAACAGCTAGAAGGAAAAGAAAACAAATAAATGAAGTTCAAAAAATTATAGCTGGGAAGATCTAAACAGGTTGAGAGTAAAGCCAGTCTTAAAATTGGTTCTCCCTATCAACATAGAGAAAGAACTAGGTCAAGATCACAGCCCTCCCTACCAATCCACCAAACAAATGATTAACATCCTTTGTTGCAATATTAGGGGAACTGACAATCCCCTCAACCTTAAAAGAAATTTACAATTAACACATAAATATAAACCTTGGTGCATTGTGATTCTTGAGCCTATTGTTCACAAAAACCATCAAAAGTTTACCAAGAAATTCCCTGGATTTAGAAACTTTGCCAATATCAATAATAAAATCTGGATTCTTTGTAAAAAAGGAATCAGATGGAATATCATTGTTAATCACCAACAATTTGTACATTTTAAGTTTAACTTTGGTGGCCATGTGGGCTTTGCTACCTTCATTTATGCAGGTTGTAGCAAGGAAGCTAGAAAGGAGCTGTGGAGTTGCCTGTCAGATATTAGTCAACTTATGGATTCCCCCTGGATTGTGTGGGGGGGGGGGGAGATTTTAACTGCATTGCATCTACTGCTGAAAAAATTGGGGGTAGAGCCCCTAACCTTAATAAGATGAATATATTCACTCATAATATCCACAGGGCTGGATTGTTTGATTTGGGCTACAAAGGTCCTGCTTTTACTTGGAAGAGGGGAAAAATCTGGGAAAGACTTGATAGGTGCCTGGTCAATGATAAATGGTACAATCATTTCCTTCTCACTTTTGTTACTCATCTAAGCCTTGGTGGTTCTGACCACAGACCCATCCTTATCAGCATCAACTCCTCTGAAAATACATCTTCCCCCCATTTAAATATTTGAATATGTGGTCTTCTCATCTCTTTTACAATCCTTTCATTGCCAATCTTTGGAATGGGATTACACATACTGACCCTATTATCAAACTCAGCCTATTACAGATCAAAACTGCTAAAACTCTGAGGAGTTGGAGTTGGGGGACTTTTGGGAATGTCCTCACAAATGTGCAAGAATTGGAGAAGGAAGTCTAAAGATTAGAGAAACTTGAACAGGAGGGATTAGCTGAGGAAAAAGATCTGCTAACTGCCCAAAATAAGCTTCTTACTGCTATTGATTACCAAGATCAATATCTAAAACAAAAGGCTGCTTTGAACATCGTCAAGGAGGGGGACATGAGTACCAAATTCTACCATGCTTACATGAAGTATAAAAGGAATTGTAATACTATACATGCTATTGAGACTGTAGAGGGAAAGTGGCTTCATGAAAATGAGGCAATAGCTAATGATGCTGTAAACTACTTCAAAAATCTGTTGACAAAAGAGAATAATCACAGAAGCCCCATTGATCCAGAATTTTTCATTGCAGAGAAGGATTACACTGTCAATCTAAAACTAGCTGATAATCCTGATGAAGTGGAGATTTGGAAGGCTAATAACTCTATTGATAGTAGCAAAGCAGCTGGTCCTGATGGTTTCATAGCTGAGTTTTACAAGTAATCTTTGGACATTATTAAGCCTGAGGTGATTGATGTTGTAGCCAGTTTCTTCCAAGGAAATAATCTCCTAAAGTATTTTAGTGTTTCTACCTTTGTGCTGATCCCCAAATCTGAGATACAAACCACATGGAATCACTTCAGACCTATTTGTCTAACCACTGTACTCAGCAAAGTGATCAGCAAAATTATTGTCAATAGACTCCAACCTCATCTTGAACATATTATAAAACCCAACTAGACTGCATTTGTGAAGGGAAGATCCATTATTGACAACACTCTCTTGGCACAGGAACTTCTGAATGACCTGAATAAGATCTGCAGAGGTGGCAATCTGATATACAAATTGGAGTTGAAAAAGGCTTATGATACCATCAACTGGGGATTCACTTTGGATGTTCTTGTTGCTAGAGGATTTCACACTGACTTCTGCCAACTGATACATAGATGGCTTCACAACAATGATAATTCTATTCTCATAAATGGCAAAGGTTGGGGTTCTTTTAATGCATCCAGAGGTCTGAATCAAGGGGACCCCTTATCCCCCACTATGTTTATTATTGCAATGGATTATTTGTCTAGAATGCTTGATGACTCTCTCCTAAGCCTAAACTATACTATTTATCATCATAAATCCAACATTGCTATCACTCACTTGATCTATGCTGATGATATCATGGTTTTCTCTAAAGCCCAAAAAAATGCTGTTAGGAAAGTGTATCAGACTGTTCAAAGATTTCAAACACACTCTGGTATGTGTTTTAGCTTTGAGAAGTGCCTGTTGATCTTTAATAAACATGCTAAGCATAGCTGTAAACAGTGGGTTACTAGCTATACTGGCTTCTCTAATTCTCAGCTTCCTGTCAAATATTTGGGAACCATGCTACTTACTGGTAGAACCAGGCAAATTCAATTTGAAGATGTCATAAATAAGATCACTACCTACCTCAATGGGTGGACTCATTCCTTCCTCTCAAATGGGGGCAGAATCACTATACTGAAAAGCATTCTAACTACTTTCCCCTCTTATATCCTACAGATGACTAATATCAAGAAAAGTACCCAGATACAGATTGAAAGGGCTTTTAACAGATTCGTATGGTCTGGACAGAGGCAACAAATGCATTGGGCTTCATGGCAAAAAGTAGCTAAACCTCAACTGGCTGGGGGAATTGTGTTCAAGGGTAGCAATCAGCTCTTCCAAATTAACCTTTGTAAACATTGGATTAAATTTAGAGCTCAGACATCTCTATGGGCTCTATTGATAAAGGGAAAGTATTGTAAAAATTAGCACCCCACTCTTGTTGGAAGGAAGATAGGGGATTCTAAAATTTGGGGTTAAATGCTTCATATTAGACACACTGCTGAAAACTTATTCATTTGGGATCTGGGGAAAGGAGATTTAAATTTCTGGCTTGATAACTGGTGCTTTAAAGACTGGATGTCCCCTATTAGTAACAACCCAAGCCCTGATCTCAAGGTGGCTGACTGTTGGGTGGATGAAGTCTGGTCACTACTTAAACTCTCAGAAATTCTACATGCGAACTCCATAGAAAAAATTGCCAGCATCAACATCAATATAAGTAAACCAGATAGAATTGTCTGGTAGTCCTTCTCAAATCAAAGCCTTACTTAAGCCATTTATTCGAAAATCTTCCAATGGGAACATCTATCCTGGAGCAAAACCATTTGGAGCAAATTTTTATCCCCCTCAATGTCCTTTTTCTATTGGTGGGTCTTTAACAATCTTATCCCTACTGATGATATCCTTAAACTAAAGGGGCTGAGAGGACCTTCTATATGCAGTTTTTGTAATCAGGAGGAGGAATGATTGTCACATCTTTTCTTTCAATGCAATTTTGTATAGGTTGTATGGCATCAACTGCTGGCCCAATTGAACATTGACAAAAACCTCTTTAGCTGGGATAATATCACCACTTACTGGAAATCTTGGAACAAGTGGAACTATGCTTCAATACCTCTTATTGTTGCGTGGTTCACTTAGATGGAAAGAAACAAGGTAAAGTTTGAAGAAGGTAGACCAAAAATTGAGAGGATAGTCAGAAACAACATTTCATATCTTAATAAGATGATTAAATACAGAAGATTTCCCAACATCTCCAACTCTTACTCTTTGGGACAAACTGAAAAAAAATATGTTCATATGTTGTTTTTGAAACCTCCTGATCACCAAACAGTAAAGGTAAATACTAATGGCAACTTCAATAAGGTAGGTGCAGGTGTTGGGGGTGTCTACAGAAATCACCTTGGGCAATGTTTATTATACTTCCACATCCCCATTGAGGCTACTAATGCTATTGAAATTGAACTAATGGCTGTCTATTTGGCTTTGAAAGTTGCCAAAATGGGTAGTTGGAAAAACTTATGGGTTGAAGTAGATTCTACTGTTGTTATCAAGATATTGAGGGAAGAGGAACTTACACCTTGGAACCTTACCTATTGGACCAATAAGATTAGAAAAATTTCATCACAGATAAAAGTACAATATACTTTTATCTTTAGAGAGGGCAACCAACCAGCCAATTGGCTTGCCAGACAAGGCTATAATTTAAAAGAACTATCTGTTGCTGTCTCCCCTCCCCATAACCTTCAGTTTCTACTGCAGGGTGACAGGATAAAGGTCCCATATTTCAGAATTGCTAACCAAGATGTAAAGTGATTGCTTACTGCCTGCTATGATCTCCCTTACACCCAATCTATCTGAAGTCTTTTTGTATTACATGATAGCTGGGGTCTATGGTTTTCTTTGGCAAAATTTTGTTGTTAGTATAGATAGTTTTGATTTTTGGGGAGGACTTATGATTCCTGTATTGAATCAATAAGTCTTCAACTGTTTTTCTTTCTTGTAACCCTCTTT
>NEWO01000170.1:598225-610140 GCA_003013225.1 Phalaenopsis aphrodite
TATATATATATATATATATATATATATATATATATATATATATATATATATATATATATATATATATATATATATATATATATATATAAAGAGAGCAACTTGTGGCTCCTTACGCGTTAATAAAGAAAAAGATTATAAAATTAAGGAGGCATAGTGGATCCCCATCTAAAATAAAATAGAATACATCATAATCCTAAGGGTTCCAAATTCCACAGTACAAGTCCACACAACAAGCAAAAATACATGTAATACCATAAAATGTATACTTAAAAAAAAAGTGTACCCAAAATTTACATGTATACCAAAAACCATGTCAACTGTGGTAAAGGTGAGTAAAGTTAAAGAAGAGAGTGTTATGTCCAAAAAGAGCAGCAACAAGGTCAGACCAATCCTGCAAATCGTAAGGATAATTTCTACAAAGACAAAGTGAGGCAAAAACCTGAACCCCACTTTAGCCTTAAATAAAGCCAATTAATGTCAGCATAATGTAGGTAAATGACGGAACCAACCAAATGCTAGGCAGTATATAGCAACCTGCAACAAATCCAAAAAAAACTATCCAACATCAATTCAAATGAGAGAAGGCAAAACCAAGCAGTGAGCGTCGAAAACATAAGCAGAATTCCCATAACAAAAAGAAATCAAAACAGAAAAGGTATTAATGACAGTAGCACCACTAATATTCAGATCAAATGAGAAATGCCAGCTAGGTAAAATCCAATTCAGACCAAAGTCCAGCAAACTTAACCTGGGCCATGACAGCCATTCAACATCCTTCCAAAAAACTAAGAAATAATAAGAGGTTTCGAAAGCAGCTCCACTAAAATCAAAATCCAGCAAACAGATGGTGCGACAAAAAATCTTTCCAGCAGAGGACACAAGCTTGTAGTTAAATCCAATAAGAGGAAAGGAGAGCCCAAAGAAATGACAAATTAGAGCTCCAGGCTTGTAAAATAGCTAGCACAAAGTGTAAACCAAGCTAAAGCAATTAACCAGTCCAGCTAACCAAAAAACTTCCACAGTAGACCCAAAGGAGAAAACCAAAATCCAAATAATGAGGGAGCATAAGTAAAACAAAGTAGGGGGTTTATTTAAAGTTACCCCAAAACTCCTGATTAAATAATTTTTCCAGCAAAATAAAATTAAGACCAAGATACAGGAAGCACTGCCTGGACTCAAATGAAATCACATCATTCTTCCAATAAACTTAGTAGCCTAACAGTCCAGAGAAACCAAAAATAGCCACTGTAAGCTCAAACAAGAACCTAATGTTGGGAAGCATCTTAAAATCTAACATTTGGGTCTTCCAAATCATTTTGAATAAGAGTATGCAATAAAGGGAGGCGAGTATTCCCCACTATTGCACTTTGCACTCGCCATTTTGCCAAGCAATCCGTAGGTTTATTCCCCTCTCTATCGGTAAAAAAGAAAAGAACATTTAGGTGTTTCCTCTCTATAAACTACCAAATCCTTCTCATTAAAGATATAATATACCAAGGAGGATTAAGCTTAACCATTAAAATGTTGAACAAAGTTTTAGAATTAGTTTCCATCACAATGTCATTAATATTGAGAGAAGCAAAAGTTTGAAGAGCAGCAAGCACTACATTAGTCTCAGCCTTTGGAGAAGAGGTAAAAATTCAAGGAGAGGCAAAATAAGCAATACATTTACCATAATCCTCACGAATTAGCCCACCCATACCCGTATAGGTAGTATTGTAACTCCCATCAATATTAACTTTACACCAGCCATGGTTGGGTGGTTCCCATTTAATCAAAATGGGTTTCTTACCCCTGCCCAAAGTAAAAGAGGCAGTCTGGCCATAATATAACTTCTAAGCTTTTTGAAAATAAGCCACAACTAAAATAGATCTTGTGGAGGCAGTGTGACAAGGTGTTTCATATTTATGACTATTCCTAGTGATCCAGATGAACAATAATACAATAGCAGGAAAATAATAGTGCTCTTTGAAGGAAGGATCAAAATCCTTCCATATTCCAATAACAGCTTTAAGAGTTAAATTTAAAGGCCAAGTAATACTAAAGTAGCACTCAATATGATGCCAAACCTCTTTAGCAAAGGAACATTAAAAAATTAAGTGTTTTCAACATCCTTTTTACGGGTATAATAATAAAAGGCTCGTATCAATCCTTTCATTTTAAGTATATCATCAAGAGGAAGAAGCTTATGAAAAAATCTCCAAAGAAAAAAAGTTATAGAAGGGGAAATATATTTCTGGCAAGTGTAAACATGTCATTTCCAAGGTGTAAAAGAGTGCAGTTCCCAGTATAGTAGTTTAGTAACAGAGGATCTAGTAAGATGCTTCTAGAGAGGAACATCTTTATCATGAACCCATATATGGATATTGGCAATGGCATGAGAAGATTCACCAACTAAAGTATTTAACATTTCTAAATTCCAAACACCATTAATCCATCAATCAGAGAACAACAAATTAGTATCAAAACCCGAGGTTGAAAGAGTGGCATACTTCGAAATGCCCCATTCATCATTCTAGGAAGAAATCCCGCCATGCTCAATATCCCAAAAAATAAAATGAGAAGCAACATCACGTGAAGAAATAATGGCCATCCAAATCTTAGAATCCCCCACTCTCCAATTGAACGTAGAGGGATGTAAATTTTTACAAGGCATATGAAGCATAAATTTAGTCCATAAAGACTCCCCCAATGGAAATTAAAACTAAAGTTTGCACATGTAAATATCAATAGTTTGTTGTAAAGTTTTAAAACCAAGCCCACCAGCACAAAGAGGCTTGCAATTACACTGTCAATTAGTCCAACTCTTAGAATATCATGAGCCCTTCCAAAGATATTTGTTAAAGATGGTTTCAAGATTCGTTTGAGTGCTTTTTTTAGTTTTGAGGACTTGCATTGTGTAGAGAGGAAGTGTACATAAGACACTCTTTAATATAGTAAGCCTACACTCATTTGAAAGAAAATTATTTTTCCAATCATTGATCTTGAGTTTAACTTTATCAATCACCTCAACCATTTGAGTTTGCTTGGTTTTACCTCTAAGAATGTTGACCCCAAGATACTTGATAGGTTGTTTAAAGATTTTACAACCAGTAAAATTGGAAACCCAAGAACAAGTGTTTGAGGGGACTCCCTTGCCAAAATAATTGGAGCATTTACCCAAGTTGAACATCATACCAGATGTGTTTTGAAATTCTTTCAACAAAGACATGGCAGCTTTAATAGCACGTTTGCTAGCATTTAAGAACCAGCATAAGCAAGATGGCTCACCACAATTTTGGACTTGTGAGAATATTGAATATAAGAGTGCTCATATTTCAACTTATTGATAAGCCTGGAAAGGAAAGCGAAAGCAAGAATGAAAATTGTGGGAGAGAGGGGGTCTCCTTATTTAATGCCCCTGATAGCAGAAAGGAAACCGTGAGCTTTACCATTAACCATCACACTATAGCTATTATTAGAGAGCCACCTCTTAATGAGATGACAAAAGTCTTGTTGAAAGCCTTTAGCCTGAAAAATATTAATAATAAAGTCCAGCTAATAGTATCTAAAGCTTTTTTAATACCCAATTTAAGAACCATGTTTCCTTCCCTACACTTCTTATCCAAATCTTCAGTAATCTCCTGTGCTAAAAGGATATTATCAGTAATATACCTATCCTTGATAGAAGCAGATTGCTGAGCGGCAATTATATGAGAAAGATGAGGCTGCAATCTGTTTACTATAATCTTACTCATAACTTTAGATATTACAGTAGAGAGAGAGGACAGAAATTGTCCCAGGATATCTTATCATTACCTTTTGAATGAGCACAATTAAAGCAGAGGTAAAATATTTACTAGGATCATCACAAAGGAAGAAGCTTTGTATTTCAAGTATAACCTCCTTCTTGATAACATCCCAAGAGTGGATATAGAAAGCAAAAGAAAAACCGTCAAGCCCAGGAGCTTTGTTGGGGCAAATAGATTTGAAAGCATTAAGAATTTCCTGCTCATCAAGAGGATAAGTCAAAGTAAGATTATAAATATAGTTATACTCATCCAAAAAGTGAGTGCGGTCAACAGGAATAGTATGAGTAGTGGTTCGAAAAAGCTCAGTAAAAAGGTGACAACACTATCACCAATCTCCCCCATACAAGTTAAAATACTCCCATCTCCCTTTTTAATTTTTGAAATACTATTATGTTTCTTCTGTGCTTAAGGGTGGCATGAAAATTTTTAGTCTTTCTATCCCCTGCAATGAAATGAGAATCATTAGCCTTCTACTTAAGTAGATTTTCCTCGACGGTAATAACATCCATTAAAGCAATATGAGCCTGAGCAATAGTGTCCACCAAAATAAGAGAAACATCAAGCTGAGCTTCCAGAGAATTAACAATGTTCTGAGCATCTTGCACTTTTTTATGGACATTACCAAAGATCTGGAATTTCCATTTAATAAAATGATCAACCATGTTCTTATGAAATTGCCACAAAACGAACCAATGAGTCCCAACTCCCTCAAATTCCATACTTGATACACTAAATTTAGATAAGGATCATGAGAAGTCCAAACATTAAGAAATTTAAAACGAGATATGGTTGGGCTAATAGTGAAAGCCAAAGTGAGCAAAATAGGATTATGATCTGAGGTAACATGACTCAAATGCTGAACCTTCACAATAAGAAAGTAACTTATAAAAGCAGAATTAGCAAAAAATCAATCCAATCTTTGATAGTGAAAACTCCTCTTCCAAGTATAAGGAGATCTAAGAAATCCCAAGTCAAAGAGACCTGCATTAGAAATAGAGTTAGAAAACCTATAAATAAGACCAGGGCTCAACTCTACCACCTACTTTTCTTTCCATAGGCCTCATAATCATATTAAAGTCTCCACCAACAAATCAATTCTCATTAAAAAAGCTGCCCATAAACTTAATTTCTTTTCAAAGCAGCTTTTTTTCATGTAAATGAGAGCTAGAGTAAACAAAAGTGTCGTCCCACACTTGGTAGTCTTCAAAACTAATTTGAGTAAGAATATATTGTTCCTTATCTTCAATAATGGAAAGAGTGATAGTGGGCTTCCAAGAAACCCAAATATGTTGTTGACATTGTAGTAGGAATGACAACCTTTGAATTTATTTTAAATTTTGCTTTTATTGACATGAACCAAAGGCTCCAATATAGCAAAAATGAGTAATTTACGAACCCAACAAAGATTTTTGAGCCTACTAATGGAGTTAGAGTCTACCACTCCCCTTATATTCTAAACCATAATATTAAACTCGATGACATGAGCCAACCCTTCTAGAAGATCTAATAGAGTTGACCAATTTTTACCCATCAGAGTGGTAAATTCCTTCCTAAATAATGTTACTAGCATTAAGCTATATAGCTCAATATTACGTTTAGCCTTTTGCATGAATGCTTTTACACCTACCACTCATTTTCCAAAATTATAGCAGCATTAGATAAGGTAGAATTAATATCAACAATATCAGAAATAGCTCTAGCTATAAGAGAATGGACCGAAGTCCTAGGAGGAGATAAATTTTCATTATCAATATTATTATGAACCACTAGTAATGTTGTTTCCACAGGCTCCTCAAAAGACACACTAGCAAGATGCACATTTGATTCTTTAGCCAAAAAAATACCTTCATGAGCATGCATATGTTGATGGTTAACCTCAATGCCATATGCAAGGTTTTAATACCTCCATTGATTTAGAAATGCTGGGATAAGCATCAGTGCAATTATGTAAGCTTCAGTACATAAAGTATGTAAGTTATCATTAACAAAAATAACAGCAAGATTATCAACTAAATCAACCCCATTTTCAATAGCAGATGGGATAGCATGATGTTCAATATTTGTGTTGGTAGCACATAAGGTAGTGTGTGTTGTGTTATGAGAATTTATAAGTTGAGGATTTAGTCTAAAATAAGATGTGGTTTGTTGACTGAACATAGAACAGTGAGTGCAGTAAGGAGAATGTCATTCAATTTCAATAGGCTGCCAGTAACCTTGATGTTGTGATCCTATCCAAATTTGGTTGCAAAATGTCTACGTTACATCTCGTTCAACCAAAATAATATGTGCTTCAGATGGTCTCAATAAATTTAATGTAGCATGATCCATTTCCAAAGGCTTACCGTAATCTGTAGTAAGCGAGAATAGAATCTAATGGTTCAAAAGAGTTTAACCCTGGAAAATGAATCCAAACTGGTATAATAGGCAATTCGTATTTAGGATCAAAGTTAATAGTCCCATTTCTGAAATTTTTATTTTTGATCTAGATGAACCTTTTATCAAATAGATAAGTGTAATGCTCATCATTAGGTAATTGTATAAAAATGTGTCTACCATCTATAATATCAACCTTCCACTAGCCTTTTAAATTTAGCATTTCAAATTCTCTTCTAATTAGCTCAACTTTAAGTATACCATATTTAAATTTACAAACTAGTTCCAGATGATACGAGGAGGCTAGTATAGAAGTTTCATCCTCCATCACAAATAGCGCTAGTTAGCGCAAGTCACCTGTTCTTTTTCCCCAATTTTTGAATGAAAGTATAATCTCCTCTGACATTAAGTGTATTGTGAAAACCTTGTAGTAATTCTATGGAAGGAGAGGCCAAACCCCAAAACTTGTAGAAATAATTCTGTGGAAGGAGTGGTCGAACCCCCCCATCTAATACGACAACAACGAACAAATAAGGTATCGGAGGCATAATGAAGAGCAAGAAGCAAAACAAAGAAGTGTGAATGAAAGATCTCACTAGCAAATGAGGAAACCAAAATCGCCATGGATGCCAGATCTAACCTTAGCTGTCGCTCCCATCATATTATATATATATATATATATATATAGAAGGAGCATTATATGACTCCCTAAATTTTAATCAGTGAAAGAACAACACAATGGACTCAAAAAGAAAGGTCCCCAGTCTAGAAACCAACATACATAGTCACTCACACCCAAAATGATGACCTGACCCCAAAAAAACTAGCTATACAATAGACAGGGAGAGGAAAAGAAAGGAATGAAAAGGAAAGCTATATATATATATATATATATATATATATATATATATATATATATATATATATATATATATATATTGAAGGAGCATTATACGGCTCCCTACATGTTGATCATCAAAAGTATTACAAAGGTTCCTAAAGGAGCGGTCCCCAGACAAAGGGAGGGAGCCCAATACTAAAAAATTTACCAGAGAGTTACAAGTAAAAGGAAAACAAAAAAGGAGAAAGCAAAACGTTGCACTAAATCTCTTTAAGTGGGATAGGTTTGAATCTGAGGTGAGGGGCCTTCAGCTTGTCTCCATGGAGTAGGAGGGCAAGGGGGGTAGGAGGTCTTGTATCAACAGAAATGGAGTTAGCATAAGTTCCTTATCTGGCAAGCCAATTAGCAGGTTGGTTACCTTCTCTATAAATGAAAGACATATGAATCGTAATACTTTTGTAAAAGGTGCCAATTTTTTGCTTCCATTGCATATGGTGCCATGAGGATAGCTATTCAGAATTCAACAAAGAGATTAGCTGTAAAGAGTCAACCTCAATCCATACTTTATGCCAAGTTGCTTTTTGTGCAAATGTAAGGGCCCAGTAAATAGCAATAAGCTCAGGTTCAAGAGCATCATTTCCCACAGTAGGAGCATGAAAGAATAGTAGACATTTATTAGAGGAATTTTTGAAAACCCTTCTTACCCTTGCACCCCATTTAGAGAAGCTACCATCAGTGTTTATTTTCATGGTCAGAATATCAGGAGGGTTCCTAGTGAAATTCTCAATTCTTTTGTGATTAATAGTGGTACTGGTCTGAGCCATATTTAAGCCTGGGAAGTTCTTAAGTTGAGTGATTTTGTTCAGATAGGCAACACAGTTTCTGGTTACCTTGTTATATTGGATACTCATATCATCATGTTTGTTGTTGTTCCTACCCATCCACAAGAACCAAGACATTATGAAGGGGATTGACTCCTCCTGTGTACTTCTCCAGCTATGCCAACCAACATAAAGACTAGTCCAGTCCTCGTCCAAGAGATCATCCTTAATCCCATAAAGGAGCTCTTTCCACACCTCTTGAGCAAACTCACATTTGAAAAACAGGTGGTTAATGTTCTCCTCACTTTTGAGACAAAGATAACGTCTAGAGGGTCCTCTTAAACCTTTTAGTTTAAGAATATCATCAGTACGCAAGAGGTTGTTGAAGAATCTCCAGCAAAAGAAGGATATGGAAGGGGATAGAAATCTGTTCCAATTGACCTCATCCCAATTGACCTTCTCCCAAAGATTTAACTTAGCATAAATTGCTTTGGTAAGGCTTTGGTTAGTGTAGCTTTGCCATATGATCCTATCTTTTCTCCCTTTATCAAATACAGTTCTTGTGACTCGATAAGTGAGGCTCCTGAATAAAAGATTGGAGCTTAGGAACATCCTAGGAGTCCCCATCCCAGAGGTCACAGACTAGGAGCTCAGGGTTAAAGTACGGAGGGGGGGGCCCCAATCCAGTCTTTAGGACACCAGTTGTCAAGCCAAAAATTCACTTTACCATTCCCCAAATCCCAATTGTACATGTCTTCAGCTTTCTCTCTGAATTTCAACATATTTGTCCAAATTTTGGAGTCTCCGAGCTTTATAGAAATAAGGGAGCGGTGTTGGCCCTTGCAATACTTACCATACATGAATTTTACCAAAAAAGAAGTTTGTGCTCTGAACTGAATCCACATCTTACAGAAATTAATGTTTACAACTTGTTGGAGCCCCTTGAACCCCAGTCCACCAGCTGAAATAGGTTTGGCTAACTTCTGCCAAGAAGCCCAGTGTAACTGCTTTCTTTGACCAACCCATAAAAATCTATTAAAAGCTCTCTCCAACTGGATTTGGGTGCTTTTCTTGAGGTAGTTAGTTTGAAAGATATAAGAGGGGAAGGTAGTCAGGATACTTTTCAGAAGAGTGATTCTTCCCCCATTAGACAGGAAGGAGTGAGACCAGCTGGATAGAGTTCTCTGAATTTTCTGTAGGACCTCATCAAATTGGGTCAATTTTGATCTCCCTTTAATGAGTTGAACCCCCAGATATCTTACAGGGTCCCTAGCAGTAGAGAAGCCAGTGTAGTTGGAGATCCAGTGTTTGGTATTAGAAGAAGTCCTCTTGTTAAATATAAGTTGGCTTTTAGTAGGGTAGAATTCCATTCCAGATTGTTTCTGAAATTGTTGTATCCATTTATAAACCTACTTCACAGCAATCTTATGAACATTGGAGAATATTATAATGTCAACAGCATACATGAGATGGGAAATTGCTAAATTGGTTCTATGGTGAAATCTAGAGTACTGATTGTTGAAGATGTTTCTGTCAAGCATTCTAGAAAAGTAATCCATAATAATAATAAAGATAGTGGGAGAGAGTGGATCACCTTGCTTTAGTCCTCTAGAAGCAGTGAAAGCCCTATGGAGTTGGCCATTGATAAGAATGGAGTGGTTATTATTGGTAAGCCACCTTTGGATGAGATTTCTAAATTCAGGCTGAAATCCTCTAGCTGTAAGTATACCCAAGGTAAAGTTCCAGTCAATGGCGTCATAGGCCTTCTTAATATTTAATTTGTATATGAGGTTTTCTCCTCTGCTGATTTTATCAAGATCCAAAGTGAGTTCCTGTGCCAACAACACATTATCATTAATAGATCTACCTTTAATAAAGGCAGTTTGGTTAGGACTAATAAGATGTAAGCCTTCCCATAATTCCTGTCCATCAGCTTTCAGACTGCCAGCATAAACAAAAGTGGCATACTCCAAATGTCCTTGTACAAGCAGTGAGAGATGTATGAACAGATGATGGTCCATAATAATGCTCCACTGAATTTCTTTCCTGCAAAAGAACCAAACTTTATTATTTTTCTTAGCATAATGTGAGAATTCAGGGAATCTTTGGATAATTCTCGGAGAGTTATGTTGAACCAAAGGTTCAAGTATAGCAAAGCACCACAACTTGTGTTTTTTATTGAGATAGATCAGTCTTTTTAAAGACTGAGGATGGCCAATGCCCCTGATATTCCAACAAAGCATATTAATCATGGGGGAGATTACTATGGGGTGAAGGCTGAGATCTTGATCTGGTCCTTCCTCTAGAAAGAGGAGGTCCCCCCATTTTCAAATTTTCTATGAACCCAATGTTACCCTCTCTTAATTTCTGTTCTTCAGACTGAACCTTCTTATTCTTTTTGGATTTTTGTGTTCGCTATTCCTCTTCCAACAGGTGTTTCATCTCAGCTATATCATTCTTCTGAGGAGCTTCTATTCCAAGAGTAGTTTTTTGGTTGGTCTCCTTGGGTTGCACCACCTCATCTTAAGGGACAGATAGGGGTGTTTGAATATTTATTTGGTTTTCCTCCTGCATGAAAGATCTGGGGGAAGTGTATGGGGGGTCTGTGAAGACAAGAGGAGCAATAGAGCTTTTAGGTGTTTCCAGCATGTCATCCAAATTCCCAGTTGGAGGGGGGGTCTGCACCAATTGAACCTTCTGGGGGAATAGGCTGGGTATACCTTCCCTTATTTGCCATTGTATTCTTTGGGGGTGGGTGAAGCCTGAAACATCTATCCTTGGTGTGTCTAAACATCCTACAGTGATGACAGTAGTATGGTTTCTATTCTAACCTCACTGTTTGCCAGAAACCCTCCTTGTCATTACCAGTCCAAATCCTATTGATTTCAGGGAGAGTAACATCTCTCTCATTGAGAATTCTGGCTAGGGCAGGTCTGACCTTATTGTTTGTAGGAGCATCCACCTTCATAGGTCTCCCTATTGCAATGCTATATTGAATAAATGATTGAGATTAAAGTACTGGATTGGGAGGCCAGGTAATTTAAACCATAGAGAAACTATTGGAGGTTCCTTACTAGGGTCAAAATCAGGATCCCATTTCAGGATTTTCATTGTGGTACCTTCAATTTGGATGGCTTGTTTTGTAAAGAGTCTAGCATAGTCTTCCTCTCCTAAGAGTTGTATAAGTAGGTGTCTTCCCTCTAGAATTCCAATATGCCAATCACCATTAAATTTCAAAGAATCAAAGTAGTTTCTCACTAAATCCATTTTGGGGTGGCCAAGAAGAAATTTCCCCACCAAGGTAAATTTTCCTTGGTCATTTAGATTAATAATTTCTTGAGGTGAGAAATAAACAGCAGGTTCTCCATCCTTGGCACCTAAGGGATGAATGCAAGGGTTGTTGCCCTTTTCTGCTGCAGTGTCATGAAACTTCTGTGGGAAGACTAAATGTTCAGGATCATTGAGGGAAGCAGTTGATTTGCCAACCACTCCTGCATAGGTAACCTTTGCCCATTGAACATCTGTATCCAAGTCAATAGGAGTATCCATACTCCCAAGAAATAAAAACCAAAAGCCATAGAGCTAGAGAACCAAAGAAAAGGTTACAAGACCAAAACCAGACAGAACAGATCTAACCTGTAAGCAAACCTCAATACAACAGTTCCCAACACCAGGAAGGGAAGGGAAACAACAACAAGAGAAAGAGAGTGCCAAGTGGAATAAGATAAAACCAAAGGAGAAAGGAAAGAGAGCTGAAAACAAAAAGCCTCCAATGGAACAGTAAAAACCCATCAACCAGAAAAAATACCAATGAAACAGTGAAACCCACCAAATCCTAAGAAAGGAGTGGTGGAAAAAAACTTCCAAAGTATATGAGGAAAATAAAACAGCGCCCTGAAGAAGAGAATAGCCAGCCCACCCCCAAAACACACTCCAACAACTCACCATCCCCCAGAACACACTCCAGCACCTTCCTCCTCAGCCGCCAGCTTCATGGTAATTATAAATATATATATATATATATATATATATATATATATATATATATATATATATATATATATATATATATATATATATATATATATA
>NEWO01000170.1:623932-659174 GCA_003013225.1 Phalaenopsis aphrodite
GAATGTTGCAGGTGCATTACATAGTCCAAAAGGCATTCTTCTAAACGCAAAAGTTCCAAAAGGACTAGTAAATGTTGTCTTTTCTTGATCCTCAGGAGCAATAGAAATTTAATGGTAACCGGTATATCCATCTAAAAAATAAAAATATTTGTGCCCAACAAGTCTATCTACTATTTGATCTAGAAATGGTAGGGGAAAATGATATTTCCTGGTGGCAGTGTTTAATTTTCTATAATCAATGCAGATGCGCCACCCAGTGACTTGTGTGATAGGTATCAACTCATTATTTTCTTTTGTTTCAACAGTCACTCCTCCTTTCTTCGGTACACAATGAATTGGACTTACCCATGCACTATCTAAAATAGGATGTATAATTCCAGTGTCTAACCATTTCAAAATTTCCCTTTTTACTACTTCTTTCATTATAGGGTTTAACCTCCTTTGTGGATAAACTCTTGGTTTAGAGTGTTCATCTATTATAATTTTGTGCATACAAATTGATGGACTGATTCCTTTAATATATGCTAAGGTCCAACCAAAAGCTCTCTTATATCTTTTCAATGTATCTATCAGTATTTATTCTTGTAAATCATTTAATTATGAAGATATAATAACAGGTAATGTAGATGAGTCTCTCAAAAATACATACTTCAAGTAGTTAGGTAATGTTTTCAACTCAATTTCAGGTGGTTTAATAATTGATGGAAATAGATTCTTATCAGCATTTTCTGTAATATCCAACATTTCAAATCTTTCCTCAACATAATCTAATTCTTCATCTTCTAATTTATCCAGAATAATTTCATCATTTTTTTGAATTGTTCTTCAAAATACTTTTTATCTTCGAAATGTTCTTTAAAATGTTCATTCAGTAGATGTTCAACAATTTCCATGCGAAAACATTCATTATCTCTTTCAACAGCAGGGTATTTCATGAATTTCGCAATGTTAAAAGTCACTTCTTGATCATTTACTCTCATAGTTAATTCTCCTTTTTGAACATCTATCATAGCTTTTCCAGTAGCTAAAAATGGTCTCCCTAAAATAATAGGTATTTATTTATCTTCCTCCATTTCTAAGACAATAAAATCCACCGGAAAGATAAATTTGTCAACTTTACTAACACATCTTCTATAACTCCCTTAGGATATGTAACTGATCGATCTACTAATTGAAGAGTTACAGAAGTAGGTGAGACTTCTCCTAATCCTATTCTTTTGAAAATTGATAGAGGCATAAGGTTAATGCTGACTCCCAAATAACATAAAGCTCTTCCATAGAATTTTTCACCGATAGCACACGGTATAGTGAGACTACCAGGATCTTTTAAATATTTAGGCAGCTTTTTCTGAATAATTGCACTACACTCTTCACTAATTGCAACAGTTTCATTATCTTAGAACTTCCTCTTCTTGTTTAGAATATCTTTCATAAACTTCACATAATTGGGCATTTGCTCTAAAGCTTCTACGAAGGGAATATTCACCGTTAACTTCTTAAGAATTTCCAAAAATTTTGAAAATTGTTTATTCTCTTTATGTTGTTTTAGTCTTTGAGGAAACGGTGGTGGAGGTTTTTCCACGGTAACTTTCATTAGTGTAAATGGATACTCTAAATCTGGGTATTCATGATCCTCTTCTTTTTCGGTATCCACTTTTTCTTTTTTAGTTTTTATTTCTTTTTGTACTCGTCTCTAATTCTTTTCCACTTTGTAATTGAATTGCCTTGATTTGTTCTTTTCCTTGATCTTTAGGATTTGGTTCCACAGTACTCGAAAAAGTTCCTATTGTTCAGCTACTAAGTGCAGTAGCGATATGCCCTAATTGGTTCTTAATATTTTTAATAGCAGTTCCTTGATTTTGTAATTGATTTCCTTGAATCAGTAATTGATTTCCTTGATTCTGTAATTGTTGACCCATGTTTAATATCAGCTCTTCCATAGATAACTTCTTCTCCTTAATTTGAGTATTACTGTTAAATCCTTGAGGATAAGAAGGTCTATAGTTAACATTTCCTTGGTTGGATGAATTTCCTAATAGGTTCACTGAGTTGTTTGCCCATTGTTAATTTGTCGAAGAATTGTTATTCCAATTAAGATTTGGATGATTCTTCCAACCTGGGTTATAATAGTTCTAGTATGGGTTGTTGGGTCTAGTAACAATATTTAAGGTTTCATATGAAGGTTGAACATCAATAAATTGCCCAGATGAATTTTCTTCCATCATAGGAGGTGTTGAAGAATAATTCATCCTATAAAGATCTAATTTCTTTGATATTGCAGCAATCTGTGAAGCTAACATAGATAATGCATTAGAATCATGGATGCTAGCTACTCTTTTAGGATTTACCCATTCAGAGGGCCATTGAAAATTGTTGGTAGCCATTTCTTCTATTAATGAATAAGCCTCATCAAAAGGTTTTGACATTAAAGAACCACCAGCTGCAGCATCTATAATTGATCTAAGAGATCCCACTAATCCATTATAAAAGGTTTGAATTATTAACCAGTCTGGTAACGAATGATGAGGGCATTTCCTAAGAAGATCTTTAAATCTATCCCAAGCTTCATGTTTTGACTCTTCATCAATCGGACAGAACGATATTATGTCATTTCTTTGTTTAGCAGTTTTGGATGGAGGGAAATATTTGGATAGAAATTTCTGTGACAATTCTCTTCAAGTTCTAATAGATCAGGTGCTAACGAGTTTAACCACATCTTAGCCTTATCCCTCAGTGAAAAAGGAAGAAGTCTAAGTCTAATTGCATCGTTTGAGACTCTATCATATTTAAAAGTAGGACATAATTCTAAAAAACTAGCGAGGTGTAAGTTAGGATCTTCATTTGGTGTACCTCCAAAATGATTGTTTTGTACCATTTGGATAATAGCAGGTTTAAGCTCAAATGCATTAGCAGCTACATCAAGATTTTGGATAGATAAGTGAATTTCATCTGTTATAGGATTTGCATAATCTCTTAAGGGTCTAGGTTGGTGTTCATTCATAATGTTTTCCATTGTATCACAATTTCTAGGTTTTATTTTCAATTTTCTAATTTTTCTAAAAGTTTGTTCTAATTCCGAATCGTATGGTATAAGCTTTTCAGGTCCAAATTTGCGCATACAATTTAAAATTAGTACTCAGTAATATAATTAATATATATATATATATATATATATATATATATATATATATATATATATATATATATATATATATATATATATATATATATATATATATATATATATATATATATATATATATATATATATATATATATATATATATATATATATATATATATAGATACGTTGCAATTTAACTAAAAACTTTTTAATAATTCTAATATGTCCGTTACTCCTAAAATTCTCCCGTGCAACGGTGCCAAAAACTTGACCGACCTTTTTGTAAATCAACAATTACAAGAATTTGATGACACTACTAGAAGATTTAAATTCTAGCAATGATGCCAAAAACTTGACTATGACTTTATATATATATTTAATTTAATAAAGATGTATAGATATAATATTCAATAATGTTAAAGTCAATTTGCCAACGTAATTATACGTATCGCTCAAGTAATATATGGCTCTAATGAAGTCCTAGATTACTACGGACTAAGATTTAATAAAAAGTAATACTTCAACTACAATAACGTTCAAGTTCCTTATCTGTCACTAATAGACAATTCAAATAAGTAGATATTTTTGGATAGTAACTAATGATAGAGAATAACATTTAATTGTGAAATTCAATGTATAAGAAAGCATCTTTCTCCTTGCCAAGAAATTATAGTGAATGGACAAAATGAATTAGTTCAATTATATTGTGCCAAATAGGAGCATAGCTATTCTTTACCCTTTGGTCTAAGCATAAAGAACATTGATTAATCTTATGCTTGGTTACTGATTTTTCGGCTAGGCTGGGAGGACACCGGCTCTCAATTTGGAGCTCCCACGTTCCCCTCACCTGAGGGCTAACATCTACACATCAGCACCCAAATGATAGGACCGAATTGGGGATTTTAATCTCTTACTCTAAAATCTCCAATTCTACGCTCGATAGTAATATTTCCCTATTTATTTGCACCCAACTTCCAAGGAGTTTGACCTCCCCGAATCTTGGATGTAATCTTCACTTTAGTTGTAAAACTCAACATATTTTAACAATTCAATTGGCCATATTGAAAGTAAATTACGATCGAAGTGAAAAGATCATCACAATTTCTTAAACATTTTCATGGCTTCACCAATTTAAATCACCATTTCACAAATCTCGAGACAAGGAGAAAGACAGAGAAAACTACTCAGAACTAATGGGGAAAGCACAACACAACTTGGAAATCATAAATAAAATCAAAGCCATACAAACTATAACAAGTAAATAACTTATCTCTAAATTTCTCACCAAAAATACTCCTCGAAGTTCCTCTGAATCTCTTCCTTTCTTTACAGCACATAGAATTCCTCTTCAAAGTAGCAAGGAGGAAGAAATCTCTCACTTTCCCTCCACTCTTACAATTTCTTGAAGAATCCTCACAATTACACGCTCTAGCAAGCTCAAATGGAGCCTATCTAACCTCCAGGTCTCTAAAAGTCTTCTCCTCCTCTTCTATTTTTGGCCAAAAATGTTCTCTTTTAAGATGTGGATGAGTTTTCCCAAGAGTTTGTTACGCGCCCCTCTAAAATCTGGCCTTATCCATTGTACATGTCACCTAATCGTCAATCCCACCGTCGGTGGCCTCGACGGCGCCGTCGGCGGCCTTCTAGAAAAATTTTCATGTAGCCTCGAGAAAATCTTGCCGTCGGCAGCCTCGAGGGCGCCGTCGGTGCCTTAGTGCAATTCTCCACATTTTTGTCCTTTTTGCTCCAAATTCACTCCTTTCAGCATATTTTTGCTTTATTGACCCGAATTCATCATTCCTGCAACAAAACATCAAAAATACCTTTATTTAAAGTGCAATATCATTAAAAATAGTATAAAAGAGGTATGAAAATCTCAACATATTTTCCTTTGGTCAGTGATGTCCTTTTCCACCAGGTTTCTAGCCATAGATGGCCTTGAGAGGTTAAAATTAGGAGCATCAAGCTTCATAGGTCTTCCAAGGGTAGTGCAAATGGTTAACAGAACTTGGTGATTGAAGAAATGTAGCTTCAGCCCAGGAAATTTAAACCAAATGGGAACTATTGGGGGTTCTTTTGAGGGATCAAAATCTATGGTCCATTTTAACAATTTCATAGAAATACCATCCAAAAATAAAACTTGTTTTGCAAAAAGCCTTGCATAATCCTCTTCTTTAGCTAGTTGAATCATAATATGTCTTCCATCCATCAACCCAACCTTCCAAGCACCAACCAATTTGAAGTCATCAAGATACTTTCTGATTTCATCCATTTTTGGTCAATTGAATTGAAATTTTCCCACAAGGGTAAATTTTTGAGCCTCAAGCAAAGAACAAATTTCAGCATCAGAGAATAAAGCAGCAACCTTGCCTCCTTTTCTACATAATGGTTTGACAAAGGGATAGTCCACTTTTCCAAATGTAGCATCATGATATGACTAAGGAAATCAAGATCCTCAACATTTTGCAGAATTCAAAACCCTTCGCCACCACATCAGCAAAGGTGGCTTTGGACCACTGGATATTAGTTTCCAAGGCAAAGGGGATAAGGGAGGCCATTGACAGCAGAGAGAAGCTCTGACAGAGAAAAGACAGTGAAAGCTTCCAGCAATGTAATAGTAACTCAGTGACTCAAGGGAGAGAAGACAACAACCAAACCTCCTCCAAACCAGAGCAATATCAAAAACAAACAAAATAAGGAGGAAAAAGCCAAAAAAACAGTCAAATAAAGCAAGAAAAAGACAAAAGTTACCATTGATGCAGAAACCCTAGTAGGGCTAGGGAATCAACTGTCACCATGAAGAAGATATATATATATTTATATATATATATAAGATACTGTTGGACAGTGGCTACACTCTGAAGACTTGATTGCTACCAGTGTTGTCAATTATTACCAAACACTTTTTAACCAACCTCCTGTTCTTAGGCAACCTATTCAGCAGGAATTGTTTTGCATGGATAAGAACTATACTAGGGGGCTGGACCTAGCTTCAATTCTTAGAGAAGAGGAAATCTGGTATGCCCTGGCTTCCATTGATATCTCCAAAGTGGCAGGTCCTGATGGCTTTTCTGTCGACTTCTATAAGAAATCCTGGAGGATCATTAAAGATGATATAATTAAGGTTGTCAAAGGTTTTTTCAGAGGTTTGGATCTTCCCAATTACTTTAAATGCTCTACTTTAACTTTAATTTCGAAAACTTCTTCTGCATTCTCTTGGGATCAATTCAGGCCTATCAACCTTACCAATGTTCTTTCTAAGACTATTAGTAAGGTGATCTCTAACAGACTCCAACCTCACCTTCCCCAGCTCATTAGTGACAATCAGTCAGCTTTCATTAAAGGTGGAAGCATGGTGGAGAATGTTTTATTGGCTCAAGAATCAGTGATGGATCTGGATAAGCATTGCAGAGGTGGGAACCTAATCTTTAAATTAGACATTAGAAAGGCTTATGACACCATAAATTGGGAGTTCATTGAGGAAGTGCTATATGCTATGGGATTCACACATCAATTTATCTTGCTGATACACAGATAGCTAAGAAACAACTCTCAATCAGTGTTCATTAATGGTAAATCTCATGGTTTCTTCACTTCATCAAGAGGAATCAAGCAAGATGACCCATTATCTCTTACTATATTCATTATTGTTTTTCATTACTTCTCTAAACTCTTCAATTAACTTGTGGTTACATCCCCTCAAACACTCTACAGTCATAGATCTAACCTTGCTGTGAATCATTTAGTATTTGCTGATGATGTAATTATCTTTTCCAAAGCAGGAAAGCCTGCTGTTAATTTGGTTCTTCAATGCCTGCAGAAGTTTCAAGAATGTTCAGGTATGCAATTCCACCCTAAGAAATGCCAGTTGGTGTTCAACAAAAGAGTTAAGCCTGAAATCAAGCATTGGATTACAGACCTCAGTGGTTTCAGTCCCAGCTCTTTGCCTTTAAAATACCTGGGCACTTTGTTATTGAAGGGGAGAACTAGGCAAGTCCAATTTGATGAATGTGTCAGTAAAAGTTCAGGACAAGCTGAACTGCTTGGCTAACTCCTTTCTTTCTAACGGAGGTAGAGTTAATCTTCTTAAAATTATCTGGACAGCTCTTCCATCCTACATCTCTCAGGTTTCTGTTATGAAGAAATCCACCCAATTAACTTTGGAAAGAATGTTTACTAGATTCCTGTGGGAAGGTCAAAGGAAACAAATGCATTGGACCAGGTGGCAAAAACTTTGTGGAAGCACTAGAGCAGGTGGGTTGGGGTTTAAAAGTATCCAACTAATCTCCCAAATCAACTTTTGTAAGCTTTGGATTATGTTTAGAGCTCAAAGTTCTCTTTGGGCTAAATTATTGAAGGGCAAATACTGCAGATAAATGCATCCTTCCCTTGTCACTAAAAGACTAGGTGATTCCAGGGCTTGGACTAATATGCTAAAGGTAAGGACACAAGCTGAAAACTTATTTATTTGGAAATTGGGAGAGGGAAAGCTTAATATTTGGTTAGATAATTGGACTGGTGAGGGCTTAATCAACCCCCATATCTTTCTCCTCTTAATCTTTCAAATCAAGTGGCTGATTTATGGCTCAATGATGATTGGAATCAGCAAGCTCTACAGTACATACTAGATAATAGAATCCTACAGAAAGTCTCGAAATGCAGCATTGACAGAGATAGTAAAAATAAACTGATTGTGAAAAAGAAGGTGTCCCTGTCTTTATCAGCATGCATATCAAACTTTTGTTCTCAACAACAAGAAGTCACTTGGGGCAAATGTGTGCGAAATAAATTCCTTTTCCCTTTTATGTCATTTTTCTCCTAGAGATTATTTCATGGCTTTCTTCCCACAGATGACATACTGAAATTAAAAGGTTTTAGAGGCCCCTCTTGTTGTGGGTTATGTAAGTCCCAAGAGGAATCTGTTCAACATTTATTTTTTCACTATACCACTGTTCAACAAGTTTGGAACTGTTTGATGGCCAAACTGAAGTTAAATACTGCTTAGCTGTCTTGGATTGATTTCTCTCTTAGCTGGAAGGATTGGCAAGCCCAAGAATTACCCTTAATTCCTTGTATCACTGCCTAGTTCTTATGGATGGCTAGAAATAAGCTAAAATATGAAGACACCTATGTGAAAGCTGCTACCATTGCTACTAACTGCTTCAGCTACTTGCAGAAATTGTATTGTCATAAGAAGCTTCCTGAAATTCTTTACAGCACTTCCTACTTTCTACCCAGAAAAATTAAGTATGCACTTATTCATTGGGGTTCTCCCCCTAAGGGGGGAATTAAAGTTAATACTGGTGGTAGTTTTTCTATTCCTTATGCTGGGATAGGAGAGGTGTTCATAAGTGACAAAGGAAAGTGTTTACTCTACTTCCATTCTCCTGTAAGAGCTATGGATCCCCTGGAGGCTAAAACTCTGGTTTTCTTTTGGGCAATGTTTATGGCCCATAAGTGTGGCTTCCCCTCCTTAATTGTTGAATCAGATTCCATGGCCCTAATTAATATCATTGAAGGGAAGACACCTACTCCATGGTACTTGTTGCAATGGATCAGAAGCATTCACTCCTTGAGTGAGGGAATTAGCACCTCCTTCTCCCATATATTGAGAGAAGGAAATAGACCTGCCCACTAGCTGACAAATGTTGGCCTACACTCTGAGCTTCCTTGGGTAGGCACTTCCCCTACCCCCCATTTAGAATTAGTGTTGAAAGGAGACCTTGTTGCTCTACCTTGCATTAGAGTTTTTTCTGATTAAACTTGGGGAAGGGACTCCTCTCCCTTCTCTAGTATTATCTTTTTTTTTCTGATTAATGAATCAGGAGCCTCTGTCTCCTTTTATAATATATATATATATATATATATATATATATATATATATATATATATATATATATATATATATATATATATATATATATATANATATATATATATATATATATATATATATATATATATATATATATATATATTCCATCAAGGAGAAACTAGTGTCTCCCTACATGTTGAAGAAAAGGAAGGTTACAAAGTTAAGAGTAGCAAGATGGCTTGATGAATCAATACAGGAATCATCAGTCCATTCACAACAAAAAACAACAAATAGCCCAAAGGGTATTAAGTAAAAATAAAATAAAAGGAAGCAGAAGGTTCCCAACAACATAAGGAAAAACCTATATGGGAAGAGGCAAGGTGCAAATAAATCAAAATAGCCACCAAGTTCAGAATCAAATAAAAAAGTGTGACCACAAACAATTCCTTTACAGAGGGTGTGAACTTGAGTTATGCATATGCAGTAGATAAGCTAAATCTGGGGAAGGAAAATTTGCCACAATAATTTGCTCAGAACATCTACCAGAAGTGGCCAAAAGGTGAGCAGGCCCATTGCCTTTCCTGTTGATATACTGAAATTTAACAGTGTAGCTGCCAAAGTTCCTTTGAATTTTCCTTATCCATCTTCCAATGTGCCAAGTGGGGTCTTCCTCATGCTGCAAAAATTTGGTGCAAACATTGGAGTCAGTTTCAATGATTAAAAGTCCAATATTACATTGGACAACAATTTTAAGAGCCCAATAAATAGCTATCATTTCAATTTTTGCAGCATCTAATGCCCAAGTTGGTGAAGAGTAATGGAGAACATGGTGACCAATGGAGTTTCTGAAAACCCTACCATAACTAGCAGATCCTTTTAAAAAACTTCCACAGTATTAGCTTTCAACCAGCCATCATGAGGAGGAGCCCATTCAATCAATGAGAAACTGAAATTATATTGAATATCAGCTTGACGAACCCAATTCTTGAAGTTATTAGGGAACCTTTGATATTTGATGATTTTCTATAGGTAAGATGTGCAATGTGTAGTCACAGCTTTAGCAAGAGGGGTAGAACCTTCATATTTAACACTATTTCTGCACATCCATATAAACCAAGACACTATACAAGGAATAACCTGTAAATTGATTTGTTTCCATTCTTCCCAATAGTTGAAGAAGTTGATATATATACAATAAAAAATAAATAATAATAATAATTTATCAAAACTAAAAGAATAAGAAACAATCGGAAAGGCAGTAGAGGAGTGGTAATGTCTTCTGGTAGAGTGACCATAGAATTCAAAAGGGTTGTTAGCCTTCATTCTGAGATGTGGGGCCTCAATAGTATCACCGTGAAGCAAGAGGGCTACTGGGGTGGGGGGCCTGGTGGCAACATATATAGAACTAGAATGGAGTCCTTATCTACCTAACAAATTAGCAGGTTTGTTTCTGTCCCTATAAATAAAGGACACATGGAAGCAAAGGAAGTTCTTAAGATTTATGATATTTTGTCTCCAATAAGTGTGGTGCCAATAGGATTGGCCTTTAGATTCCAAAAAATTGATGAGTAGAAGAGAGTCAACCTCAAGCCAAATGTTATACAATTTAACTTTTTTAGTAAAATTTAAAACCTAGAAAACATCAATGAGCTCTTCCTCAAGAGCATCTCTAGCATCAGTGGAACATGGAAGAAAATTAGGCACTTGCTGGAGGAGTCCCTAAAAACTCCTCCCACCCCAACACCCCAATCAGTGAAAGTTCCATCACTATTGATCTTTATAATTGACTATAAAGAGGTTTCCGATAAAATTTATCAATCTAGAAATGATCTCTTCTATCAGTGATCTTGAAATTACAAATATTGGGGAAGTTTTTGTACTAAATCAGCTTAGTTAAATAAGAGAAACAATTTTTAATGATTGTCGTTCTAAACATGTTTTTCTTCATGTTTAATTTTTTTTCTAGACATCCAAAGAAACAAGGCCACAATGAAAGGGATGAGGGCACACTTGCTTCCTTTCCAACTTTTCCAACATCCAATAAAATTAGACTAATTCAAATTAGATTTATTCTCAGTGAGCATGTCCAACAAGCCTGATTAGACATCATGGGCAAACCTATAATTGAAGAAAATGTGGTTTAGTTTTTCCTCATTTTATAAACAAAGATGACATCTAAAGGGGCCCCTAAAACCATTTGATTTGTGAATATCATCAGTGGGCAGAAATTTGTTAAAGAGACTCTAGCAGAAAAAAGACATAAAAAGGGGAGAGGAATCTGTTCCGGATTGCTTCCCCCCAAGGAACCAAGTCCAAGCAGAGAAGCTTAGCATAGATAGCTTTAGTAAGAATTTGATTGATATAATTGTGCCAGATAATTTTGTCCTTTTTTCGATTGTCAAAGTTGATTTTGGTTATTTGAGTGAGAGAAGGTTCCTAAAGAAGAGATTGGAGTTTGGATATGGACTAGTGGTCACCCTCCCAAAAATCTATCATAGTAAGATGTGGGTTGAAATCAGAGGGGAGAGCACCTAGCCAATCCTTGGGACACCAATGATCCAACAAAAAATTAACTTTGCTGGCTCCCAAATCCTAAATGTACATCTTTTAGCAAGGTGTCTAACTTTAGCATGTTCACCCGAATCCTAGAATCTCCCAACTTCATATAGAGAAGAGAGGGGTGTTGAACCTTATAGTATTTACCCATCATGAGTTTAGCCCAAAGAGAAGTTTGAGCTCTGAAATTAATCCACATTTTGCAAAAATTAGTCTGAATAAGTTGGTGGAGACCTTTGAACCCCAGCCAAGGTGGGTTTGGCAGCCTAATGCCAATAAGCCCAATGAAGCTATTTCCTTTGACCTGCCCACAAGAATCTATTGAATGCTCTCTCTAACTGAATTTAAGTGCTTTTCTTCATAAAAGTGTTTTGGAGAATGTAATAAGGAAAGGTGCTGAGGATGCTTTTAAGTAAAGTTATCCTACCACCATTTGAAAGGAAAGAGTGAGACCAGCTGGATAAGAGTGTATGAGTCTTTTGAAAGACAACATCTAAATGAATTGTCTTGGATCTGCCACATATAAAGTTTACTCCCAAGTATTTGATGGGAGGTTTGGCTATGGAGAATCCAGCGTAAGTAGAATTCCACTGCTTGCATTGTGAGGAGGTTTTCTTATTAAAGATCAATTGTCATTTTACAGGACTAAACTTCATGCCATACAGGGCTTGGAAGTTCATCAAACACTGGTAAACCTTTATAAAAACATTCTTATGGGCACTAGAAAATATCATAACATCATCAACATAAATTACATGAGATAATGCTAAATTAGACTTATGATGGTATCTAGAGTAATGTTGGGAGAGAATAGCCTTATCCAACTTTTTGGAAAACTAATCCATAGTTATAATAAAAATGGTGGGGGAATGAGGGTCACCCTGCTTTAAAACTCTGGCAGCTGAGAAGGAGCACCAATCCTTTTCATTGATAAGAATAGAGTGGATATTATTGAGAAACCATCTAAGAATGAGATTACATAACTTAGATTGAAACCCCCTTGCTGCAAGAATTCCCAAGATAAAGGTCCAATCAATGGTATCATATGCTTTCTTGATATCCAACTTACAGATCATATTACCACCCCTACGGATTTTATTTAGATCCAGCAACATCTCCTAAGAAAACAATACATTATCAGTTATGGATCTCCCTTTGATTAAAGAAGATTGACTTTGACTGATTAATTTGTTAAGGGGAGGTTGAATTCTTCTTAGAATAATTTTACTGATCAGTTTAGTAATTACAGAAGTTAGACTGATTGGTCTATAATGATCCTAGTTCTTTTGTAAATCAGCTTTCGGAATTAGGACAAAGGAGGAGTCTCTAAAATAACTGGATAAGTTTTTACCATTGAAAAAATTGATAATTGCCTCAATCACATTAAGTTTAATGATATTCCATGACTTCTTATAGAAATATGCAGTAAAGCCATCAACGCCTGCAGATTTAGAGTTGTCAATAGTGCACAAGGCATTCCAGATTTCAGCTTCAGAAGGAGGGTCAGTGAGTTTGAGATTAATGGTGAAGTCAAAATCCTTTAAGAAATAGTTAGCATCAATGTTCGTATTGAGATGTGCAGTTGAATTCAATAATGCTTGATAATACCTGACAGCATCCTTGGCTATGCTTTCATTGTCATTAAGCCATAACCCCTCAAAAGTATAAATAGAGTGAATTATATTACATTTCCTTTTGTAATCTATGTGAGCATTGTAGAATTTAGTGTTTCTGTCACCATCTGTAAAGATATTAATAAAGGCCTTCTGTTTGAGAAGAAGGTCTTGGTGTTCAATGGTTGTATTCAAGCTAGTCTGAGCAGTAAGCAAAGAAAAATTTTTAGCATTACCATTCTAAATATCAACCTCAAGATCTTCTACTTTCTTTTTAGTAGAAACCACTTTAGAGTGCACATTACCAAAAGTGTCTCATCCCCACTTTTTAAGGCCTTTGCTTATATTTTTATGAAGGAGTCTGAGTTTGACAAGGGGGTCTTGGTGATCAACACCACACCAATTGGATGCTAAACTGTTGATAAAAAGAGGATGTGCGGACCACATATTCAAATATCTGAAGAGGGTATGATGTGCAAGATTTTTATGGGAGGTTATTGAAATTAATTAAGGTCTATGATCAGACCCAGTAAGAGTAAAATGAGTGACAATGGTTAGGAGATTTTGATGGAACCAGTGATAATTATCAAGAATTTTGTCAAGTCTTTCCCAAAGCTTTCCCCTTCTCTATGTGAAGTGTGGAACTTTGTAACCCAAATAAAAAAAAACCAGCCTTTTAAATATGATCACTTGAAAAAGTTATTTTATGAATACTAGGGGCCCTACCACCAAATTACTCAGTTGTAAAAGTCATATTGTTAAAATCCCCCCCCCCCACCAGCCAAGGGAAACTCATATTGTCACTAATTGCCTGAAGACTTCTCCAAAGCTCTTTTTTTTCCTCCTTGTGATAGCCTGCATAAATATAGGTTGCATATTCTACTTTGCCTTGTATCAGTAGAGAAAGGTTGATAAACTGTGGGTGGTCCAGTTGGATGCTCCACTGAATTTCCTTTCTACAAAAGAACCAAATCTTGTTATTTTTATTAGCATAATGTGAAAAGGAAGGAAACTTACCGATGAACCTCTCTGAGGATTATGTTGAACCATGGGTTCTGAATTAGTAAAACACCAAAGCTTGTACTGCTTATCGAGATAGATTAGGCTTCTCAAGGACTGAGTATGGGCAATGCCCCTGATATTCCAACACAATAGACTAATCATGAGGGGGGTTAATATGGAAGGAGGGCTGAGATCTACATTTGGTCCTTCCTCTAGGAGGGAAGGGTCCAACCTTCATCTTTCCACCTGTATCCATACTGTTCTCAAGTTGTAATCTCTGAACTTCTGAAGCTTGTTTCTTTTTCTTTTTAGATTTTTATGTGTTCCATTCCTCATCTAACATGAGTACATATATGCAATTTTCCTTTTATCAGAGGCTGCCAAGGCATTTTTTATGCTTCCATTCACTACTTGAAAGCACTCACCTCCACCAATAGGTGAGTCATTAGAGTTTAAGGGGATAATGATGTTGACAACATTCACCTCCTCCCTGAAGATCTTAGGAGAAGTATTGTTAGAAGTATTAGACCCAAAAGGAGCTATGGAACACTTAAAGGTACCCAATAAATTCTCCTTAATGTGCAATGGAGTGGGTTCTAAACCCTTAGAAGCATTAATAGGCTCCTGAACAGTGGGCAGATTAGCAGTTGCCTTAGTGTTTATAGTTTTCCTTGAAGGGGGATAAGGCCTACAACACTTGTCCTTGGTATGCTCAAACATTTTACAGTGATGGAAAAAATAGGTTCTATGTTTAAACTCCACAGTTTGTCCACACTTGAACCAGCTTTTGCAGAACTTCATCTTGCCAGAAACCCTTGCAGAGCTTCAAACCTAGCCGCCACCATGATAGTTATATATATATATATATATATATATATATATATATATATATATATATCTGTGTGTGTGTGTGTGTGTGTGTGTGTTTCCATGCATGGCGGTTGGTTCCTCCGATGCTCTGCTAGGGTTTTGACAGAATGGATCTAGCTATTGATGTAGATGGCCTAATCTCTGCTACCTCATCAAGTTCAACTAGTTTTCACTCCTATCATCACTAATTTTTGCAAGTTATGCTCTTCTCTAACTCTTTACCTCTTCCCGGGTTTTTGGTTTTTTCAAATATTACTGTTCCATTGCTTAGCCCCATTGTTTGTTGTTTGTTTGTCTGGTTGCTTGGGTTGTTCTTTCTACTGTGTGGGTTGATTTTCTCTCTACTGCTTTGTCTGGTTACTTGGATTTATCTCTACTGCTTTGTCTCTACTGTGCCTTTTGCTGCTCTACTCCTTCATTTATTACTTAGTTACTTGAAATTGATAGCTCAGTGTTAGTTCCACAACTTTGACCACTTTTGCTAGTTTCTGTACTGGGAATCTTTCAGTGATGTCTGACCCTAATACAATTGATATTTCCATAAAGATTCAGTGGGCCAAGGCCACTTTTGCTGACATTGTTGGGAAAGGATATGATAAAGTTCAGAGTCCTGATGATTTGGTTTTTCCTCAAGAGTATCATGAGGGTAATGACCCTCTCTTCAAGCCTATATGCAAGAATAGTGGGAAATTGGCTATCTACTTTACTTAAGAGGACCTAAATGGACTTTCTGAATATTATAAATTCAGTTTAATTGGTAAATTTCAACTTGGCCATCCAAAAATAGAATCTGTGAGAAGATATTTTGATGGACTGAAATTCAAAGGGGCTTGGAAAGTAGGCCTATTTGATGGAGGGCATATTCTCATCAATCTCACAAGGGAAGAAGAATATGCAAGAATCTTTTCTAAACAATCTATTTTGATTGAAGGAATCTCAATGAAACTACTAAAGTGGACTCTTAATTTTGACCCAGTAAAGAACTTCCCGTTGTCCCCATTTGGTTTAAGTTACCTGGACTTAAACTACCATTTTTCAACCACAAAGTTCTCTTCAACATTGGCAAAGCTTTGGGAAGACCTTTGTAGTTGGATGCCCCCACCTTCAACTTCTCCAGACCCTCAGTAGCTAGAATTCTGGTTGAAAGAAATATCACTTTACCAGCTGTTGAGGAAATTTGGTTAGGCACTGAGCATAGTGGATATTGCAAGAAAATTATAACTGAACAAAGACCTTATTATTATCATCACTGTAAAATGTTTGGCCATACTGATGGGAAGTGCTTTAGACTTCATCCCAACCTCAGAAGGAAGCTTCCTAGAACTATTTCAGAGGGTTTAGAGCCACATGGTATTGAATTTCCAGATGTTGCTGGAATTGATGCCCAAGATTCTGAATTTCCAGGGACAAAGACTCAGGAAGACACTACACTAGAGTTGGCCGAATTATCTAAAGATATGGAAAGAGAGGCTGTGGAACCAGATAACTCTCTCCAAAATGTTCTAAAACGCTTGACTGAGCAATTTCGCCTCATACCAGAACCTAATCAAGCTGAACAGATCAAATGTACAACACTTCCAACACTCCCTACTGATCAAGGGGAAATAACTACTGAGATACCAAAGGAAGACCCTTTGCTTTTGCAATTAGCTCAAAATCTAGAAGAAGGTTGGAAAATCCAGAAAACCAAAAAGAAGAAAATGCCTTTGGAACTAAAGAACCTACTCCCTTCTACTTCTTCTTTGGAGGAAGCCTCCCCCCTCACTTCTAGTACTGTTAGAACTAGGAGAAGAGGAAAATCCACCTTTATAGGTTAATGAATCTAATCTGTTGGATTGTTAGGGGATTAGCACATCCTAAATCCCTTAATCAAATTCTGGCTCTTAATAAGATGTATAAACCTTGGTTCATAGCTATACTTGAACCTATGATTACTAAACATGTCAAGAGAATTGTGAGGAAGTTCCCTGGTTTCAGCTTATAGTCAACACTAACAGTAAAATATGTCTCTTTTGCAGACAGGAAATTCAATGCACTGTCCTTAAAGAGGGAGATCAATTTATCCATTTGAAGATTAACTTAAATTACTATATTGGTTTTGCTACCTTCATCTATGTTGGCTGTACATCCACTGCTAGACAGGAACTTTGGAAACAGTCACGAGATTTCAGTTATTCTATAAGAGATTTCAAGATTGTTGGGGGTGACTTCAACTGCCTCTCTTCATCTAGTGAGGAGAAGTGTGGGAGATCTCCTGATGTCAATTTAACGAAAACTTTCAATGACAACATTCAATCTGCTGGTCTTTTTTATTTGAGATTTATTGGCCCAAGTACACTTGGAGAAGGGGAAAGATTTAGGAGAGGTTGAATAGAGTTTTGGTGAATGATTCTTGGTTCAGAGATTTCCTACATACTTCTGTCCATCACTTGGCTATGAGTGGGTCTGATCATAGACCCTTACTTTTTCAAATATCTTCCAACAATTCTAAAAGTAAAGCAACGTTCATATATCTCAATATGTGGTCCATGCATGGGGATTTCCTCAATCAAGTATCAATGGCTTAGACTAATGTTCATCATCACATCCTTGGTATAAAACTTTGGCTTTTACATAAAAAAAGTCTGTAAAAATCTTTCTAATTAGAATTGGGAGGTGGTGGGGAACATAGATAATAAATTCCTTGAGGCTGAACAGAAGGTATTACAATTAGAACAGCTCATGTCCTCTGGCATAGGGTCTGAAATTGATCTCCAATCCGCTAATGAACATCTGCTGGATGCATCAACATGCAAGAGGCATTCTATGCTCAGAAGGCCAACAGAATGAAGTTTTGTGAGGGGGACAAAAATTCTAAATATTATCATGCTTGCATCAACTATAGGAGGAAGTGCAATACAATCCATAAAATCCTTTCTCAGGAGGGTCACTGGATTACCATTGCTGATGGCATAGCTGATAATGCTGTTCAAAATTTTCAAAATATTTTCAAACAAACTCCTACCTCTCAACCTGCCATTAAGTATACCCTATTTGATAAAGAAAGGGAGTTCACCAAAAGCCTATCTCTCACTGATATTCCTGATGAAAATAAAATATGGGAAGCTCTGAACTCTATTGACAACACAAAAGTAGCTGGACCAGATGGATTCACAGTGGATTTTTATAAAAAGGCCTGGCTGATAGTGAAGGGTGAGGTCCTTGCTACAGTCCAAAGCTTTTTCTTGGGGGGTTGATCTCCCCAAATATTTCTCATCTACTATTACTTTTTTTACCAAGGAAAAAAACTCCTCATAAATGAGAGAATTTTAGACCCATTAGCCTCACTTCTGTTATATCTAAGATAATAAGCAAAGTCTTGGTCCATAGATTACAACTTCATTTAAATCAGCTTATATGCAGGAATCATGCAACCTTCATCAAGGATAGAAGTATTGTTGATAATGTGCTCTTGGCTCAAGAGTTGGTACTGGATTTGGACAGAATCACTAGAGGAGGCAACTTAATTCTCAAATTGGATATCAAAAAAACATATGACACAATCAGTTGGAATTTTATTGAACAAGTTCTCATTGCCAGAGGTTTCTCCCCTTCCTTTATTTCTCTAATCAACAGATGACAGACTAATAATTTCCATTCTATCTTCATCAATGGAACCTCCCATGGGTTTTTTAGTGCAATTAAAGGTATAAAACAAGGTGACCCCCTTTCCCCTACCATTTTTATTTTGGTTTTTGACTACTTATCCAGAATCTTGAATGAGTTGGAAACCAGAAAACCCCAATCCCTTTATAGCCATAGATCTTCCACCTTAATCAATCTTTTGGCTTTTGCTGATGACATCATTATCTTTTCAAAAGCTTCCAAATCTAATATTAGATTATCCATGGAAAGCTTGGAGACTTTTCAGGAGGTCTCTAGTATGAATTTAAATAAGCAGAAGTGCATCTCCAACTTCAGCAAACAATGCAAACATGAGTTAAAGACCTGGGTTTCTGATTTCACTAGCTTTACTAATAGCCATCTTCCTGTGAAATATCTAAGGGTTCTTGTTACCAAAGGAAGAACAAAAAACTCTCAATTTGATCGCATTTTAGAAAAGATTCAAAGCAAACTTCAAGCATGGGAGAATTCCTTTTTATCCAGTGGAGGTACGATAACACTTTTGAAAAGTGTTTTATCTACTATTCCATCCTATCTCCTGCAAATGAATATATTGAAAAAGTCTACTCAAAGATTATTAGAAGGGAGTTTCAATAGATTTCTATGGGCTGGTCAAAGGAAGCAAAAACATTGGACTAAATGGGCTAAGGTGTGTAAAACTTTTATCAAAGGTGGGTTAGGCTTCAAGTCCTTCCCCCAAATTATGCATACTAATCTTTGCAAACACTGGATCAAATTCAAATCCCAATCTTCACTTTGGGCTGAATTCCTAAAAGAAAAATATTGCAAGCATCAACACCATACCCAATTATCTGTGGGTTTGGGGGATTCCCTCATATGGAAAAAGATTTTACATATTACGGAGGAAGCTGAACAAATGTATGTCTGGGGGATTGGTGAGGGATTGGTAAACATCTGGTGGGATAATTTGTCTTTGGAAGGCAGCCTTCTGAATGATCAAAATGCTCCAGCTTCTCCACAGAATGTGAAGGACCTTTGGGAACATGATAAGTGGAATCTTACCCCTATTCTTCCTTTTTGCAGCCCTTCTCAAATCTCCAATATCCTGAAACTCTTTGTTAAACCTGGGCAAAAGGACAGAATTGCTATAAAAAAGAATTTACTATCTTCTCAGTCTCCCCAACAGGTGGTGGATTGGGGCCAAACAATTTGGACTAAATTTCTCACTCTCTCCATGTCATTTTATATATGGAGACTCTTCTTAAAATTGATTCCCACTGATGATATATTGAAGTTGAAGGGTCTTAGAGGTCCCTCTAGATGCATTTTCTATCTTACTGACGAGGAAACAATTGCCCACCTTTTTTTTGCCTACCCCTGGGTACAAGAAATTTGGTCTATTGTGATTGGAAAGCTGAATGTCACAACAATGAATCTAACATGGGAGGTTTTTTATAATTGTTGGTCAGATTGGAGGGGAATCAATCTTCAAGACATCCCCGATAATGTGGCTTGGTTTGTTTGGATGGTTAGAAACCATTTGAAGTATGAAGATTCACATGTAGAGCCAATGAAGGTGGGTCTAAACTGTAATGCCTTTATACAAAAACTGATTAAATTTAAAAATTTTGGAGTTGTGTTAGAGCTTAGCCAATCTTTTAATCCTTTCATTACCAAAGTTTTGAAAATTTGCTGGTCTCTACCAAAGTATGGATGGACAGAAGTTAACACTGATGGTAGCTATAAATCTCAGTCTGCTGGCATTGGTGGTGTCTTCAGGAATCATGAGGGGAGGTGCTTCTTGTTCTTTCAATCTCCTGTTAAAGCTTTGGATCCCCTTGAAGTTGAATGTCAAGCTATTTTTTGGGCCCTTAATTTAGCTAGATCTTGCCACTTCAATCAGCTATGGGTTGAATCTGACTCTTTGATGCTTATTAGCATTATCAAGGGCTCCTATGACACTCCATGGAACTTAATAAGCTAGATTTCTGGGATTCATCAATTGCTGAAGAACTACCCTATAAAGTTCTCCCTTATCCACAGAGAAGGAAATATACCCTCCAATTGGCTGGCTAGAAAAGGTCTCTATACTGAAGAATTTGTGGTGAGCAGAAGGATCCCTCCCACATTGGATTTCCTTTTATCCAATGACTTGTTGCCTCTTCTCTATATCAAATAGCTCCTTTTTTTGTTAGTTTGAGAGGTTGCCTCCTTTTATAGGACCTCTTTCCTTTCTCTTTGTAACTGGTTTACTTTAATTTTAATGAATTGAAGCTTGGCTCCTTACTTAATATATATATATATAGACAATTTTCTTCCTCTTGATGATATCCTTAAAATGAAGGGTTTAAAAATTGCTTCCTATTGCTATATTTGTAAGAAAGAGGTTGAATCATGCTCTCACCTTTTTTATGATTGTTCTTTTGCTAAGGATGTTTGGCATAGGTTTGGATGTTATTTTGGCATTCGATGGCTTTCAAATTTGAGTCTCAAAAGTATTACTACAATTTGGAAACTCTCAGAATATTCTCAGAACAAGCTCTCCTATTTTCCTACTACAGTTCTCTGGTTCAATTGGATGGCTAGAAATAGTCATAAATTTTAAGATAATCCTCATAGTTCAACCTATATTGTTGCTCTTATTGAGGCAAATTTCATTAAAGCAACTAAAGCTACTAGTGGTACCAATACTTTGCCTCAACGTGGTTTTGGTAGGAGACCAATTTTGTTTAATTGGAGACCACCTTCCCATGGTTGGATCAAAGTAAATATTGATGGTAGTTTTACCCGCGATAAGGGATTGGTGGCTTATTTCGTGATTTAAAAGGGTTGTGCCTTGTTTATTTTTCTTCCCCCCGCATTGCTTTGTTTCCTCTTGAAACTAAGGCTATGGCTGTTTTGGCAGCTATCAAGGTGGTAATCACTTTTGGCTATCTAAATATTGTTCTGGAAATGGATTCACAATTTTTGTTTGATATCTTAAAGGTTAAACTATACCCCCCAGAAATCTTGTCACACTAGTGAATAGTAATAATAATTTGATGGCCACTTCTCATCTTACTATGCAATATTCTTTTATTCTTAGAGAAGGAAATGACCCTGCTGATTGGTTGGCTAAAAAAGGAAATTCTAGAATTATTATGTGATTCAATCCTCCACCTCCTCTCTATAGACTTATTCATGGTGATATGTTGGATGTCCCTTTCATACGTCCTTATGTTTGTAGTTATTAGACCCATGGCTGATGGCTTGGCTGGTTCATTCTTTATTTGCATTCTCTATATTATTATTGGCGTTTTAAGGTTTAACCTCATTCTTCCTATATATGATTTTTTTGCTAAAGTTTTTAGCTATATTTGGAAGTCACTTGAAGCTTGACATTTGGCTTTTGAATTCAGTTGGTACTGGAATGTGGTAGATTGGTTTCTCAACCTGAGATATTTGCTTTGCATTTATTTTATGAGTTTAATGGGTGAAATATTTTGGGTTGTTGTTCAAATCTCTTTGATGCCTCTTCTTGACATAGTTAATATTTTCTTATACACTTTTTTACGGTCCTATATTGGATATTCAATGGGGGTTGGATTTACCTTGCATTTTTTTACTATTTGTGGCATTAATTCTATTGTTGGGGTCTTTTTGTGATGCACAGTTTTATCTTGGGAGACTGGGACTTCTCCTTGTCTTAATGCAATATATATTCTATTTGAAGGTGCCACAAGGTTGAGGTTAGCTGGCAGGGATGATTTTATTGTTTGGAATTGGTTTATTTATTTCAATTTTACATATGCTTGGTATTGGAAGGAGGCCCATGGCTCCACAATCTCAAAGGGGTTTACCTCTTTTTTTTGGTGGTTGCTACAGAATTTATCTTCCTTTTATCTTATGGACTAGATTTGGTGGATGGAACTTTTGGCCACGGTTTTTATGCTTTCAACAAGCAGCTACTTTGCTTGTTTTTTAATGAATACACATATGCTTACTCTGTTTTTCTTATGCAATCACGTTGCTTTAGGTTTCTAGATAGGTCTTCTTCACAGGATTCAAGCCGCACCTACCTTTACACATTCGATGTCTCGATGCATATTCAAGATGCTATACATGTTACTTTTTTGGCTTTACAACTCATAGTTTCCTTGATATTCAAGCTTTGTAAATTTTATCAGGAGTATACTTTTTTGTTTTGTTATACCTTTTGTGTGAGTAACTTTGGGGTTGTATTTTCTTTTTTGGTGTGGAGTTGTAATGCAGAAGGAGAAAACTCTAAGACATCATGTATTTTCTTTTGTTTTTAGTAGGTTTCTCTTTTCCTTTTTGTAGTTTCCTTTTTTATTAACGCGTAAGGAGCCACAAGTTGCTCTTTTATTATCATATATATATATATATGCCTCATGTGGTCCCCCTCTGGTTCAAGCTACCTGGCCTCCCACTCCCCTACTTCAAGCTCAATGCTCTATTTAACATTGGGAGAGCATTAGGTACACCTCTAAGAGTGGATGCCCCCACATATAATAAGGCCAGACCTAGCCTTGCTAGAATTCAGGTTGAAAGAGATATCACACTCCCTAAACTGAACAGAATTTGGATTGGTTCGGATGCTGAAGGATTCTGGCAGGATATAATAGCTAAACAGAAACCTTATTATTGTCCACAATGTAAGATGTTTGGTCATACTGTAGACAAATGTCACAGATTACATCCCCCAAATAGGAAAACGGCAAGAAGAAACCAAACAGTTACTGAAAGAACTGTAACTAATGCTACAAGGAGTATTGCTGATGAAACAATGTTAGAAAACAGACAGGAATAAAACTAAAAGCTAGAAGAATGACCCCTAAGAATTAATGAGGTTCCATCAAATGTTGATCCTCTTAGAGAAGGCACACTTCCTCGCTGAACTGAACTACACTGCTAGCCTCAAGCTTACATTTATCCCCAATGAAAAGCAAATTTTGAATGCAATCAGCTCCATTGACAACAACAAATCTGCTGGCCCTGTGGCTTCACTGCTGAATTTTACAAGAAATCCTGGTTGATTATTAAGGATGAAGTTATTGCTACTATAACAAGCTTCTTCCAAGGCAATAATCTTCTAAAGTATTTTTGTGTCTTCACCACTGTACTGATCCCTAAATCTGATAGACAGTTGAATTGGAACCATTTCAGGCTAATCTGTTTGACCAATATCATTAGTAAAACCATCAACAAAATCATTGTGAATAGGCTACAACCTCACCTAGATTCCATAATTAAACAACCTTTGTGAAAGGTAGGCCCAGCATTGATAACACTCTTCTGGCTTAATAATTATTACAGGACTTGAACAAAACTTATAGAGGGGGCAACATGGTATATAATCTGGACTTAAGGAAAGCTTATGTACCATAAGTTGGGATTTCATAATTGAAGTCCTTGTTGTCAGAGGCTTTAACATTGATTTCTATCACCTGATTAAGAGGTGGCTACATAGCAATGAACACTCTATTTTGATAAATGGGCAAGGGAGGGGTTCATTCACTGCTGCTAGAGGGTTAAAGAAAGGGGATCCATTATCATCCACCATTTTTATATTTTCTATTGATTACTTATCTAGAATTCTTGATGAAGCTCTTCTGAATCACAGTCACAACATATACCATCATAGATCCAACATTACCCTTACCCATTTGTTGTATGTTGATGACATAATGGTCTTCTACAGAGCCAGCAAAAATGCTATTTGAAAAGTTTTCCAGACACTACAAAAATTCCAAGTTCACTCAAGAATGTTCTTCAATCCAGCAAAGTGTCAGATGGTTTTCTATAAACATGCCTCTTCTACTCACAAACATTGGGCATCTGAATACACTGCCTTTACAATTTCTCAACTCCCAATTAACTACATAGGGTTGCTTCTTATCACTGGTAGAACCAAACAATTTTAATTTGATGAGGTCTTGAACAAAATTTCAAGTCTTCTCAACGGGTGGACACAGACTTTCTTATCTAATGGGGGAAGAATCACTTTGTTAAAGAGAATTATCACTACCTTCCCATCTTACATACTGCAAATGACCACCTTTAAAAAAAACACACACACCCAGTTGGAAAGAATTTTCAATAAATTTTTGTGGTCAGGCCAAAGACAGCAAATTCATTGGGCTTCTTGGAGAAAAGTTGCTAAACCTCAAATTACTGGGGGAATTGGGTTTAAGGATCTTGATCAACTCCTTCAAATTAATTTTTGTAAACTCTGGATTAAGTTTAGAACCCAAAATTCTCTGTGGACAAAATTCATGTGGGGTAAGTATTGCAAAGATCAGCACCTCTGACTGGTCCTAAAGAAAACTGGAGATTCTAAAATTTTGGTGAAAATGCTGAAAATCAGACATATTCCTGAAACCACTTACAGTTGGGATTTTGGTAAAGGTGATATCAGGTTTTGGCTTGATAATTTGTGTCCCAAAGATTGGTTATCCCACATATCTACAATAGTGATTTGAAAGTGGTTGATTGCTGGGATGGTGATGAGTGGTCCCTAGCTAAGTTACCTAATCGTCTGTAACCTCACTCTAATACTAAAGGGGCTAGTATAAAGTTTAATTGAAGTACAACTGATAAAGTCATGTGGCAGACTACTTCCCATCAAAGCCTTACTAAAGCCATATACTCCAATAGTTTCATTTGGGAGCAAACACCTTGGGGAGACAATATTTGGAACAAATTCCTATCCCCTTATATGTCTTTTCTTTGCTGGAGAATATTTCATAAAATTATCCCTATAGATGACATTCTTAAGTTGAAGGGATTGAGGGGCCCATCTAAATGCTGGTTATGTGAGAAGGAGGAGGAAACTTTGAATCACTTTTTATTTGAATGTATTTTTGCTCAACTGGTTCGGAAACAATTTTTGAATCAGTTGACCATTGGTGAGAAAGAATTCACTTGGGATAGGCTTGTCAAGTGTTGGTTGTTCTGGCAGAAGAGAAAGTATGCTACTATTCCTTTTAGTATTGCCTGGTTTATCTGGATGGAAAGAAACAAGGTTAAGTTTGAAGACGCTAATCTAAATGTTGGAAAAACTGCTAGAAATGGTTTATCTTATCTTCATAAGATGATCAACTGGAAAAGATTTCCTAACATCTCCAACTCCTGCCCACCTATCAACTATGAACCTATTCAAGTTATAAGTCTATTGGAAAACCCAAAAACATCTCATTATCAAGATTAACACTGATGGAAGCTTTACAAAAAATGGAGCCGGAGTGGGAGGTATTTACAGAAATCATTTGGGTAAGTGCTTGCTGTATTTCTACACCCCAGTTATGGCCACTGATGCCATTGAGACTGAACTAATTGTTATGTATTGGGCAATCAATCTTGCCACTAAGGCTAATTGGAATAAAATTTGGCTTGAAGTGGACTCTACTGTAATTATTCACCTTTTAAATCATGAGGAGGGAGCTCCCTGACATCACTCATACTGGCTAAATAAAATCAGAGATCTTAGTAGCAAGTTACAAATCCAGTTCACTTTCATTTATAGGGAAGGAAATTAGCCTGCAAACTGGTTGGCCCAGCTTGGATCACATTCTAAAAAGACAGAGGTTGCTGTTAACACTCCACCAACCCTCCATTATCTGCTGCAAGGAGATAATCTAGAAGTCACCACTTCAGAATTGCCTATATGGACACATGACTACAAATGGTGCAGATGCAATTCTACATTCCTTTTCTTTCTTTTTTGAGTCATTGTAGTTTCCCTTTTTTGGGGGGGTGGTCCCTAGTCTTTTTGGGGGAGTTCTTGGGTTCTTGTATTGAACCAAAAAAAGAGTCCCCAGTTCTTTCTCTGATGTCTGTACTAGTTTATTACTTCAACTTGTAGCGAGTCATAAGCAACTCCTTCATAATATATATATATATATATATATATATATATACTGATAATTAAGTTATGTCAGATGTAATTAAGTTAGCTCTAGATTCTATTGATGGTCTCAAGTCTGTTGAACCAGATGGGTTTTCTACCACCTTCTATTAATCTGCTTTGTCAAGTATTAAGATTGAAGTCATTCTTGATGTGCAAAACTTTTTCTAGGGGGTGGATCCACAAAGGTATTTTACAGCTTCAACTATTACATTAATTCTAAAAAACAAGCTTAGAAGAAATTGAGGGGACTTTAGACCAATCAGTTTAACCAATGTGATCTCCAAAATCATCAGCAAAATCTTACTGTTCAGGTTACAACACAATCTATATAATCTGATTTGTGTCAATCAAGCTGCTTTTGTGAAATGAAGAACTATATATGATGATATTGTGTTGGCTCGAGAATTCTTGTTGGATTTAGATAGAATATGTAGTGGGAACAATGTTATTTTCAAAATTGATCTCAAGAAGGCCTATGCCACCATTAATTGGGATTTTATACTATAGACTCTTTCTGTTAGGGGCATCCAAGCTAGCTTTATACAACTTATTCATAAGTGGCTCCATTACAATGCTCACTTTGCATTGGTGAATGAGAAATTTCATGGTTTTTTTAGTGGGTCCAGGGGCATTAAACAAGGTGGTCCTTTGTCTCTAACTATTTTTATCCTGGCTTTTGATAATCTATCTGGGCTTCTCAATCATCTGTTTGTTAAATCTCCTTGTTTAGCATAAGAAAAAAAGTTTAATAGTGACATCAATCATCTCTCCTAAGCTGATGATATCATATTATTCTCATATGCTTCCAAAGTTGTTGTAAACCCTCTTTTTCAGGGCCTCTATCATTTTCAACTAACATCAAGAGATGCAGCTAAAATGCTTAATATTTCTCAGCACTCAATCCAAAGCTCAAACCAAACATTGGATCATTAATTATACTGGATTCTGCATTTCTCCACTGCTTATCACTTTCTTGGGTGTTCAATTGATTAAGGGTAGAACAAAGCAAATCTAATTTAATGACATTATATAAAATATTAAATCTCAATTACAAAGTTGGATTAATTCATTTCTTTCATATGGGGGAGGATCACTTTATTGAAAAGCATTTTTATAGCTTTTCCAGCTTACACTGTGCAAACGTTCAGTATGAAGAAAAATACACAGATCTCTTTAAGCATGATATTTAACTAATTCCTTTGGGATGGGCAAAAAAAGCAGTTCCACTGGCTTACTTGTCAGATACTATGTAAACCCATACAGGCTGAAAGACTGGGTTTCAAAAGCTTTTAGCACTTAAGCTTTATAAACCTCTAGAAATTATGGATCAATTTTAGCGCACAAGACTATCTTCGGTTGAAATTTATGATGGTTAAATACTGTAAAAGTGCTCACCCCACACATGTCACTGAGAAGTTAAGAGATTCTAAATGTTGGGCATAGTTATTCTACATCAAGGATCAAGCTAAAGAACTATTCATCTAGGAGTTATGGGAGGGCCAAATTAATTTCTGGCTGGATCAATGGAATTGCTAGGGTGACAAGCTCTATCAGGATAACACTAGCAAATGCTACACAAGTTAGGTGAAAAACTATTGGACTGATAACAAGTGGAACTGCAGATTGCTGGAAACTTTATAAACCCCTGCCGTTACACATCAGGTAGTGAACACACCAATCTTTTTAGGTCAAAAAGATAAAATTGTAACCAAGCAATGACCTTCACAAAAGCTATCTTCATTTATATATCACAAATTCATTGAGTGGAATCTTGTGAGCTAGGGTAAAGAAAGTTGTGGACAGCTGCACACCCCATCCATGTGTATTTTCAGTTGGTGGCTCTAGATAATGCTGCTACCTTCAGATGACATTTTGAAGCTTAAAGGGATAAGGGGACCTTCCCATTGTTGCCTCTATAATGCTTATGAGGAGTCTCTAGACCATCTATTTTTTTAATGTCTTTTCTTTAAATTAGTTTGGTCTTACCTCTTGGATCAGTTGAAGGTAGACAGGTTCAAAATAAGATGTGGCAAAGTTTCTCTTTGCTCGTCGGATTGGAATGAAGCCAAGTTATCTATTATTCCATGCATTGTGGTTGGGTTTCTTTGGATGTCTAGAAACCACACTAAACATGATGAAAAGCAGCATTTGGTGAAGGGTGTGGTCATAAACTACACTTCCTATATCCAAAAGCTTATCAAGCATTATAAATTCCATAATATTTACTTGAATTATGTTCCTAATGGTAAAGAAAAAGTGTTGACCACTCCCTCCCTTATTCGTTCGACTCCTCCTTTGGCTAATTGGTTAAAAGTTAACACTGATTGTAGTTACTCAAATGAAGATCCTGACATTGAGGGAGTGTTTAGAAACTACAATGGGAAGTGCCTCTTATACTTCTACTCTCCAACTTTGGCAATGGATTCTTTGGAAGCTGAGATGATTGTTATTTATTGGGCCGTCTACATTACCAATATTTCTAAGGTTTCTCACCTATTGGTGGAATCTGATAGTCTTACATGCATCCAGATTTTGAAGAATTTGGAGACTCCTCTTTGGCACATTCAGAAATGGAAGTGCAAAATCCTACCTTGTTTTAAATCTATTCCTATTGCACACACTCACATTCCAAGAGAATGCAATTGTCATGCACATTGGTTAGCTACTTTAGGAAGGAAATCTGAGTTGTGTTCTATTAGTAAATCCATTCCTCCACTTGTAGCTTTTCTAAGCCATGGGGATAAGTTTTCTATTCCCCATCTCAAGATCATGTAGCTGTATTTTACTTTAAGTTAATATGTATGGCCCAAAAGGGAATTTTTGAAAAAAAAATATTTTTATATTGTTGACCTCACTTTGGATTGAGGTCTAGTTTCCTCCTTAGTAGCCTATAGTTTATCCATAAGACTTTCCTAATGACTATTTCTAGAGGACTAGGAAATAAACTCTCATAATTAGAAATTTTAAACTCTTCTTTGCTCAACTTGAAGTTCCATATACTGGTCCTAATCTCTAGCACTTAGTAGATTGGGCCAATATAGGAGAGCTCAAGAAGAGTTCCCACAGAATTGCTTAGCCTTAGGGTTAACCCTTTGGTGGTGTGATCTTGGTTGCTCTCACATACTCACTTGCACATTACACTTCCACTCACTAACTTAAGCCTAAGTCTACCTAGCTTTGACCCCTTGACCCTTTAGGAGACTCATGGAGATGGTGGTCCCCAACACCCACTCGTCCTAGGCTAGGGTCTAGCTAAGACCAGTACATGGAGGACCCAAAGTAGAGCATTCCATTGGTCCATAGCTTAAAATAAATGGTTGACACTTACCCCAAATTCTACCCAATTTACCAAATTACCCGTGAAACTCCAAAATTCTCAATTTCACCCAAAATACCTAAATTTGTTCAAAAATCATCTCATAGCATTTGAACCCAGCCAAATTGCCAAAAGCATCCCAAAATTACTAAAGGACCACACAAATTACCAAAATTACCAAAATACCTTTGGTAGCCCAAACTTTCCCAAATCCTTTAAAATCATTTCAATTGTCCCCAAAACCAATTTGGACCCTTCAATTGAGCTCAATCTGACCTATTTTGACCAAAAGCCCCAATTTGACTTTAAAGGCCCAATTACCCCAATTCACCCCAAATGTCCACCAATATGATCCCAATTTTCTCCAATTACAATTGTAAACTCAAATTCATCATGACCAAACTATATTCAAACCAATTTCAGGCTCAATTGATTCACTTTGGAACCCAATTTTAGCACAAGTCAACAAGCCCTAATTTGACCCAAAATCAAAATCTAACTCAATTGAACCCCAAATCTATCCAATTGCCTCAATTTTGCATCATAAACTCTTAAAAACACTTCCACATACCAATTTGAACCTTCAATTGGTCCTGTTCAAGCCCCAATTTTACTCAAAACCAACATGGACTAAAACCTTAATTTTACCCATATTTAGCCATGTCTTCAAATTTCACGAAATTGAATGCCCAAATCCAAAATTTGCACCTAATTATTGTTAAGAACTCTTAATAACATCCCTCTAGACCATTTTAACCTCTCAATTTGGACTTAGCCCAACTCTAGCCTAATTTAAACCCCAAGTTTAACCCAACACCCCAAAATTGATCAAATGCTCAAAATCATTCAAATTGACCCATCAAATCAATTCAAAATTACTCTAAATTGTTTTTAATCTCTTTATGTTAATCATCTACACCAAGTTGTTCAATGAATTGAGTCCAATGTCATGACTAGCCCAACCTAAACCCAACTTCAAGCTAATTTGAACTGAATTGATCCCATGCACAAAAACCAATCGAGCCATGCCAAATTGAACCAGCCGAAGCATCTACAACCAAATTATAGACCCTAGTGACCAGGCTAGACTCACCTAGCCTACTCTATTTGTGTTATGGACTAATGGTCCCTTGATTTATGGGGTTTCACCCATTTTGGGAGTAACCCAAAATATCATTGCCATCATCACTAACTATTAGTGGATAACCATCATAAACCCTCTTTGGGATCCCTTGACTTTTCTTACCACCACCCCTGGCCCTACTGGTCTGCCTACTTGCTGGAAAACACCAAAACTGAGAGCCACCCCTAAGCTTAAACTCCAAATTCGAATTCCCAACTTGGTTCAGTCCAATTGGATATTTGTGCCACTCAGCCCTCCAAATAAGAAACTTTTTTCACCTAATGGCCAGCCATGGTGGCCTCTCCTTCCCCTCTATTTAAAGCCCCCTTTTTATGACCAAAAAAAGGGAGAACCAAATTTAATGGGTAAAATCTACCAAAGTGCTTCCAGAGCCCCTCCAAGACTCGCTAATCTCATTGCAACCATCTCCTGGCCAATTCCCCACAACCTAAGCCCAATTTATGAGCTCAAAATCAGGACAACTTTTGACCATTCTCAAAAATCCCCAAAACTTTAAATTGAACTACTCTTGAGCTTCCCTAGAGAAAGAGAGGAACATTCCCATTGAAATCCCCCTCAGTTGAGCTCCCTAATCCACTCTCAGACCAAGGCCACACCCCATTTCATTGAACACCTACTTGGAGCTTACACTAGAGGATTTCAACATATTCAGGAGTTTTTTTGGACTCCATTGAAACTTCCACAAGCATTTGATTGAGGCCTCCCCTCTTAGACAAAGGTATAGGCCATTAAACTTAATCATGAGCTCGATTTTCACCAAATGTGAAGTGAAGTTTGATTTCATAGCGTTTTAACTGTATGGATGTGTTTTTTTTAAGTAGATGAAGGTTTAGGAACAAATCCGAAGTGATTTGGTTGAGTATCAAGCGAGATCTTAGATCTAGAAGTTTAACGGCTCATAGGTTTGGTTCGTCTGGGACGATGACGGAGGACCATCCAATCGTGTGTGTATCAAACTGACGAACGAGATCAAGCCGAATGTGGGAATGAACCATGAATAGCATGACACGTGCCTGCCGAGTTAGATGATAGTGTCAAATCAGAGTGCAATGTGTGGTGCTTCATAGAGGATGAGGCTGACGCGACAGATGGGTGGGATAAATATAAAAATAGCCTTTTATGATTTAAATAAATATCATATCTTCAAAAATTCATATCTTTGTGTAAAAAATTATAAAAATAAATAAATAAAACCTTCTTGCTCACTGAACAGAGGAATATAATGTGAAACAAAAATAATTATTATTTGACAACTCTTTGATTTATAATTAATTAAATACTTTTTGTGATATTTCAATTCATTATGGCTAAGCGTTGCCCACCATGTATTGAAACTTTGATGGTTTGTTCTTAATTACAGAGGCAATATTCTCTGATTTTTGTAAGGTCAGAGGACATCTCTGTGTTTCCACGCCTAAATTTCAAGTTATGATGGTTATTTTGGCTTATTTTAATAACATAAATTGAAATACCACTTAGAAAATTATGCGGCAAATTTTAATAGGTTTCTTGTGGTCAGAAAAGTCTACGAAAAATGTCATGATGGTCTGAATAGTTCAGTAATCTTCTATATTTAATATAATGTATATCTTGTAATAATTTATTTAAACTAAATTTCAACAAAAAATTAACAAAATGAATCCCACATTGTGCATAAAAATCTTTTTTATCTACTGTGAAAATTTAAAAATTATTTGATTAAGTTTGGGCACTCAAGCTGATTTTCTAAGAAACATCATATTTTGGTACAAAATAATTATATTAAATTTTATAAATTTAAGAAAACTATGAAAAGTGATTTTCTGAGTTCCTTGAGTTAGGACCACTTAGGAAAAATAAAACTAATTTTTTATAAAAATACTTGATTTTTAAGCTTTATTTTGAATTTTAAAAATTAATAAAAAATAAAATTTTCCAAAAATACAAAAGTGTTTTAAAATGTTTTTAATGGTTTCCTCGTCAATTGGGACTTATTAAAAATATTTTTCCTAATTTCTTAAGTTAAATATAAATTTCTAAAGGCTTAAAATGTATTTTCCTATTATTCTAATTAAAATAATTATAATAAATAATTTAAAAATAATAAAAATATAAAATTTATTTCTACGAGTTTTTTGGACTCAAGGAGGTTTAATCAAAATAAAAAAGATATTTTTGTAAATAAAACATACTTTCCATACAAGTTAAATAAAAAAAATCATTAAATAATTATAAAATAATTATTAAAACTTAATTCAAAAAATCATAGCATTTTGCCTAAGTGTTTTCTCTGACCTAATGTAACCTCGAATAGTTTTCTCATAATCCAAAAACCTTATTTTGATTGCTTAAATAAATTACTTTTGAAAATCTTATTTTCTAAATTAAGATACTTATTTAATTTAAATATAAATTTAAAAAAAACCACATTTTTGTCCTTTGATGTTTTAATTACTCTATGGATAGGGTATTCTAAAATCTATTTAGTCATTTTAATGGCGCTTCATAAGTTATGAGGTGAAAAGCCATAAGTGGTAATTTTAGGATTATAAACTATTTGGGTGAATACCTCACTTCACTTGAAAATCAAAACAACTTCTTTCAAAAATTAATCAACATTTTCAAAACCTAAAACAAACATTTAATTATTTCAAAGGTAATCATAAATCCTTTGAAACATCACTAAATTTAAAATTTCATTTTGAATTTACGGGAGTCCCTAGAAGGAGGTAATGCTAACAAGATCTCCCCATTTTAAATGGGTTTCATAACTCATTTAAGCTAAGTAAATTAAAAAAAAATAGTGATACTGAAACTTGGGAACGTGGGATCCTAACCGGTGTCGCTCTAATCAAATTTAACCCGCCCATAATATTTAAGTAACTATAACCTCAGGAAAGACTTGATTTAACTTTATGACTTGACACATTAAAAAACTTAAACTTGCTATGATAAGGAGCTTGGAGCTAGCAATGTGGGCAGCACGGTCAACTTCAACAGCAAAACATATCTACACCAACTAAACCATTCCTTAGAATTAAACAACAAGCCATTGGACTTTGAGGTTGTCCGCTTACTGCAACATAAATCCCCAACCTATATTTAGGCATTTGTATAGCCCTGTTATACGATTTAAGCACTAACCAATTTTTGGATTCTGAGGTTGTCATTTAGTACGACCTAAAGCCTCATATCTTCTGGGCTATTTGTGTGATCATTTCACAGAATTGTAAACCCTAAATAATAAAATTGGTAGGACAAAACACTTAAATATTTCTCCTCTAAATTGAAACCAAACTATAGGATAGATTGGGAAGTCACCGAGGTTCTCCTCAGGATCTGTGACATCCCATAGTTCTTCTTCCTTTGGATTCAAAAAATAAAATGTTCAAAACTTGAGCCATTACTATTTCACATCTTTTTGTCTGATCTCGTTGAATAGTCCTACCCTTTGAACTTCCTGAAGATAATATCCCTTGAATCTTATTGAGAGCTTTCTTAGGTGACTTTGATTATCTAAGATGTAATTAACTATAGGGGCTTGCCCATACAAAAAGCTTTTCTGAACCCAACTTAATATAAACTTTATTTAATTTTTTATACTAAATAAGGGAACTTGTCGTCTTATAATATAATGGTTTTACAGACCAAACATATGTCATATATTTCTTAGTTTATTTGATTGAGTCTCACCGTCAAGTCACGTGTCTATCTCTCGGGATGGATACATAGCTTAAGGTGTGGCGCTCTCTCATTTATACTATGAAAGATATCAGTTCATTTTGATTTCAAAATTTTTTAAATCTAAATATCGATGTCAATTAAATGTCCCTCTAAATTGGGTGATGGGATTCGAATTCCAGCGACCGAAAACTTCCACAGGACCCCCTCCCTAAAATTGTGTTGAAAGCTTCTGCGGCTCAGGTGGGGACTAATTTTCCTATCCATTTAAATCAGGGAATATTATCTTCACATATTAGTAATGTGTCCATGTCCCTTAAATATCAAATTACCCTTCTTCCATTAACATACTTCACCCATTTCTTTCTTGGGTGTCAGCACTATTTTTGGTGTGGGGTTTGCCCGTAAGAAGCTGTCGGTCATCGGAATTGAAATCCCTTTGCCCGCTTCGGAAGGACGTTAAAAAAAATTTAGTTTTGAAAAAGATGAAGTCAAATTGACCCCATAATTTTCATAGTTTAAATAAAAGAGCGCTTTACCTCAAATCGTGTATCTATCCCGAAGTATGAACACAAGAATTGAGGGTGAGGCTCGATCAAATAAACTAAA
>NEWO01000170.1:665843-733011 GCA_003013225.1 Phalaenopsis aphrodite
GAATTTTGGCCAAATTTGGGTCCCACGGGCAGTTAGGTAATTTGGAGGTGCCTAGGGGCAAAAGGCCAAGTTGGGCATTTCAAGTGCAATTGGGTAGAGAACCATTTTGAATGAGTCATGGACCAATGAAATCTCCATTTTGGGCCTATAGGAACTCTCCTTGAGTTCCCTCATAATGATCTTACCTACTATGTTGAAGTTTTGGGGCTACAAAACCCTTGGCGAAAGGCAGGGCATCTAATTCCTCTGGGTAAGGTCTACCCTTTATAGCCAATGCACCACCCTTAGATTGGTTTAAGGCATCCCGCACTTGTTCAACCATTTACTTGAATTCCTTTTCTGGCATGACCCTTGATGGAGAATCCTTTCTATGTTGCTCGTCTCTATTTGCTGAAGCAACCTCTCTCCTATCATTTGTGATGTGTATGATTTCTGGCTGATTTATCTCCGGAGAATCCAATTTTGGTGCTTGTGATTGCCCCTGAATAGTGGTCATAGAAGTCATGGATGCGGTCATTTCTTCTATTCTTTTCTCCAATAGACTAACTTGTTCATCCCTTGGGAGGACAACCCTTTATAGTTCATCTATGACATTCTCTTCGGTGTGAGGTTGGCCTTGCACTCAGATGTGGTGGTCTGGTTTCAATTACATGTACATCCATGAAATCTTCCACCAAGTAATCATTGTAATCAAAATTCTCCTCATCGCTATCGATGGAAACTCCGTGTTTTCGAGCTAACTCAGAAATCTTGATCCTGAGTTTCTCAACTTTCTCTTCAATTATTGATTCCTTGATCGCTTTAAGATCTGGAGGACCCTGATGAACATCCTCTACTTGCTCCTCCTTCTTGCTAGCTATTGTTGCGATGATGTCAGATATTTTAGATCCTAGTTTCATTTCCTGTTCTGCGGGTTCAACAAACGGTATCGGTGTTGCGAGCTTGGGCACCCATACCATTTTTTTTACGACGATGATGTCTCAGGATGGAGTGTCTAAGTAGAAACATCGGTATGTCGAGGGAAATTATGCCCCTTGTGATGTAGACCAGCTACAGTTCCAGATAATCATCTTGTCTTTGCCTTTGGGATTGTAGAAATATCTCCATAATGGGTGATGGGCATAATATTTGGACCCAGTCTCGACTTAATCGTTCAACATTCTGAGGTCCTCATGGCGGTATAGTCAGTAGTAACTACTACAGTATCAACTATGTTCCCTAAATGGAACGAAACCGGGATATGAGTAGGTGACACTCCAGTTGTCTTGTGAGAATGTCTGGCGGACTTGACATCCTTCAAAATTTCCTTCTTTATGTGAGGGGAAATTACATCTCTCACTCGTTTAAGTAATTCGCTAACCAAACATCCTTCTTTGGTAGCTAGCCTTTTGAAGACTATACTAACTCAGGTGATAGAAGTGAACTTCTTTCTCCTCTCACCGTGTCCATGAAGTGATGGTAATGATGTGGCGATTCCCCGGATACTCTCATATCCATCGGTATCTATCAGAGGATGGAATCTACTCCCTCGTAGGTGTGGATAAATTTACAGTAACACTTCTTCAACTTAATGAGGCTCCTCCTCAACGGATGTCTCCTTGGGAGCCTGGGTTATGATGACCCTCCGAACTCTTCTATTACGGTCCCTCTTTTAAGTGCGGGTCAGCGGTACAGTTCTCAAACTTGATCCAATTTCAAACATGGGTGGTGGGATAGTTAATTTCTCAGTCGGTTCCTCAATAATCATTACTTCTTTCCCCTTAGTAGCAGTGGGGCTAGCAGGTTTGGCAGGTGTAGTGACAACAGTATTTTTAGACTTCTTGTAGGCAGGGAAGTCTTGAAGGCACTTCAGGCTGAAATCTGCAGATGGTTCCTGTATTTTCGGTGTGGTGATCTTCATCACTACAAAAGGGACTTTCTTGAGGATGACCTTGAGATCTTCAAATCTGACTCCAAATTTGATGGTAGGAGCGAGGTTACGGGCTTCATGGATCGTTGGCAGGTTAAAGGAAAAGGTCAGCGTTGGGTAGGCCAATGCAACAGGCTTGAAGATAGAAAGTTTCAGGGTTAGTTATATGGCCAAAAACCTCGTAATTTTTTAGTGCAAGCACTAATGGTAGAGGTTGATCTGTAGACCGGTTGAGTCATAATTTATGGGTATTTTAAAATCTCGTCTAAGAAAAATCAAAAAGTCTAAAATTTAATTAATATAATAAAATTTTAAAGTGCAGGCAATACAACACGATTTGATTTAATTTGCAAGATAGCAAATCAAATTTGGAAGGGAGATGTGAAGTATTTTAGGACCCAATGTGGGTGGAAGTAGTCACCGACACACCTATTGGGGATTCGACCCCACACAAAAATTTAAAGAGTCCTTAATTCCCTTATGAACCCCTCTTTTTCAAAGATGGTTGAACAACTAGTCCTGAAGTCCAAAGAGTTGATTGTACCTTCCCAAGACATAAATAGGTAAAGTATGTCAACGGAAGAAGTGTAATTTGGTCCAAGAGGGACGTGGACATATTACCAATGTGTGAAGATAATATTTCTTGATTTGTATGGATAGAAAAGTTTATCTCAGTGGAGTCGCCAGAAGCTGTCGGTGTTATTTTTGGTTGGAGAGTTGCCCAAAAGAAGTTGTCGGTCACCGAAATCAAAATCTAGTCACCTGCTTTGAAATGACGTTTTAATTTACGTATATATTTAGTTTTAGAAAAATATGAAGTTAAACAGACCCGATAATTTTCATAAATTAAATGAAAGAGTGTTGTACCTCAAATCCTGTATCTATCCTGAAGGATAAACACAAGACTTGAGGATGAGGCTCCATCAAATAAACTAAAGAATATATGACATTCGTTTGGTCTGTGAAACCATTATAATTTCCAACAACTTCTCCTATTTAATATAAAGGATTAAATAGGGTTTATATTATTTTGGGTTCGGACATGCTTCCTATAAGGGCAAGCCCCTATAGTTAATTACATCTTAAATGACCAAAATCACCTAAGAAGACTCTCGATAAAAATCAAGAAATATTATCTTCAAGGAATTTCAAAGGTTAGGATTTTTTAATGAGATCAGACAAATTGCTTCCTATAGTTAATTACAAGTGTGAAAGGGGATTGGTTTAAATTTGAAACATTTTGTTGTAGAGTCCAAAGGAGGAAGAACTAGGGGATATCATTGATCCAAAGGAGAGCCTCAGTGACTTCCCAAGCTATCCTAATGTTTGGCTTCAATATTTTGGAGGAGAAATATTTAGATGTTTCATCCTGTAAATTTTATTAGTTAGGGCTTACATTCGTGTGAAACTATCACATCAATAGCCTGGAAGATGTGAGGGTTTAGGTCGTGACAAACAACAAACTCGGAATCCTAAGAGTAGTTAGGGCTTATATTGTATAGCAGGGCTATACATAGGCCTAAAGATAATGTGAGGATTTATGTTGCATAAGCAAGCAACCTCAAAGTCCTATGGCTTTGTTCGTTAAGTTCAAGGAAGGAAGATTAGTTTAGTTGGGGAAAACAGGTTTTACTGTTGAAGATGGTCGTACTGCCCACCATGTTAGCTCCAAACTCCTTGTTGCAATGATTTTGAGTATTCTAGTGTGTTAAGTTATGATGTCAAATCAGATGGCCTTATGGTTGAAGTTCTTTAAAATTTATGGGGGCATGTTGAAGTTGATTAGAGCAACACTGGTTAGGATCCTATGGTTCCCTCGTTCCAGCATCACTATTTTCTATTGGATTCACTTAGTCCAAATGAACTTACTAAACTCAACTTAATGAGTTTCATAATTTTATTTAGACTGTAAGAAGCCTTGTTAGTAACCGTAGGTTACCTCTTCCGACGGATTCTTGATCATCCGATAAAGATGTCTTAATTGAGTTGAAGTTGTAGTTTTGTGTGATGTTTGTGATTAAATTTTAAGTTGGTTTATATTTTGAATATTGTGAGGGTGAATTTTATCTTGGTTGATTTTGATTTTTGGTTTTTGTTTTGGTTTTGTGGTTATCCTTATAGTTTTAGTTTTCATGCAGGGTGACATCATTGTTTAGCATGCAAGTTTACATGTATAAAGGTATAATTAGAAAGTACAAGAAAGACAACACTGAAAACTGTAACAGCGTACCTGGCGAGTTTTCTCGTTCCACCACCTAAAACTTAAAAGGCATGTTAAGTCAGTTTATATGAAACATGAAAGTAAAGTTTTGATAGTTTTCCTAACCCTATGTCATATCTTGGTGGGTCCTTAGGAGTTTAATTAAGGATGATTTTCTTAAGAAAAGCATTTTAAGTTTAGTACACCTCTGAGGTATCCAACATGTTTGGAGAAAGAAGCAGGTCCATGCTTCCCTCTTATCACCTGATGAAAAGCCTCAAGCTCATTTAAACTTATTATGTTGCTTAATAATTCATCCTGTAAATACCCTTAGTGTTCAATGAGCATTGATGTCTCAATTATCTCTAAGAGTAGGGTAATTATCATTTGTAATTTAATTTTGAATATTATGTGAGTGAAGACCCTTAAAGAGGCAAGTTAGTGTTATTGGAACACTTAGCCAAATTTTAGTCCTAATTGGGCTTATAGTGTTTCAAAGATGTTCTAATTTTAATTGAGTTTTTTTTTCTTATCCTCATTTAATCATCCTTGATTTAGCCTAAGTCACTACTAAGTCCTTAAGACCTAAGTGAGTGTCTTAATTAATTTTGAAAAGGTTAAGTTTTAGGTGGTCATGATTGATTATTTGAATTTTATTTGAAAATCAAAATAGGGGTATTATATTGATTAATTATTAACTTCAAATGTCATATCCCTAAGTTTTGGCTTCACTTTATTTTAATAAACTTCCAAATTTAGAAATTCATTAACTTTTCTTTTCAATTAAGAAAGTGAGGTTAGTTTCTACCAATTAACCCCTTGTGTTTCAAACATCCAACTAAGATTAGAGGTTGTCCATTTCCCTCCTTAAATTAAGTCTAAATGTTAATTAAGGCTAAATTTCCAAAATTACATTATTGCCCTTAAGGCTCAAACACTTCATAATATATCAAATTTAATCCAAATGACTTTGAAATTTTTATCCTACCTCATTCATGGGTCAATTAAGACATCAGAGTTGAAAATACGATTTTTCAAGATTTAATTTAATTTATATAATTATTGCCATGCAAAAATATAATTTTTCAAAGAAAATTCCTAACTTTACCAAGGTAAACCCTAATCATTTGAAATTTTTATTGGAGATAGACTTAAATTAGAAGAGCCTTTGGACCAAATTTCATGATTTTTTGAATTTTAAATGAATTTTAAGAATTTATTTTAATTTCTAGGGTATTTATTAATTATAAAATATTTTAAATGTGGAAAATTAAGTTTCATATTTTTTAAAAGTCCTCCTGTGATCAGGAACTCAAAGGAGAGAATTTTATGTTTTTTTGAAGTCTATTTGATTTATTGGAAATATTTTTTAGTAAAAAGTGATTTTTAGCCTTTAAAAAATTATTTTTCAGCTTTAAAATTCAGTTTCTTTATTTAGAAAATCAAAAAAATATTCTAATTGTTCCTAAGTTCTTAAGAAGTAATTTAGAATATTTCCATGAATTTTTTTATTTTTGTAATTTTTAGGGATTTTTAATTATTTAAATATTTAAAATAGGCTAAAAATCAAGTTTTTTGTTTTAAATATTATTTTATTTTAAGAAAATAACCCTAATCATAGAGAACTCAAGAAACCAAGTTTTATAATTTTTCAAGTTATATTTTAATTATTGAAAATCATTTAAATGCCAAAAAAATTATTTAACTTGAAAAATTAATTTAAGTTATCAAATGAACTTAAAATGCTTTGAAATTTTTAGGGTGAGTTTTCTGGATCCTAAAAGATCGTGGAGAAAAAAAATCAAGTCATTTTGTTATTTATATTTTTTAAAAATAACTATTTTAGTGATTTGAGGTTTGTAAAGATTAGGTGTATTTTAAATGACTTGGCACATGAGAAATTTTCCTAAGGGTTCTCTGGTCATAGTGAATCTTCCAAAATTTTCTTGGATTTTTCAAAGAAACCTTCTAATTCCAATGATTAATTTAAGACAATAATGCATATAAATTTGAAAAATATGATTCTCTATCTAGGGACCTCCTCTGACTTTAGAAAAATCAGGGAATGTTCCCTAAGACAGAGGCAAAAACATGCTACAATTTCAAGCCATAGTGATATTACTACATGCATGGAGAATCAAAGCATCCAAAGCAGTATTAAATTAATTTAAAAAAATTAATCACATGGACTTAAATTTATTTCCAAATTATTTTCCTCTATTCACTAAGCAAGTGAGTATTTTTATTTTATTTTTATGATTTTTCTACTCCAAGATATGAATTTTTTAATTTAAGGGTTATTTTCTGAATTATTTAAATCCCTATTTATCTACTTAAATGCACGGCGCCACCTCAGCCTACGATGGCTTCGAATCTCCATGTGGCGTGCTCCCTTTCGATGCTGCCATCCACCTTAGCGCTGACTCGACTCGCAGTTTATGTTCCGAAGTGTTGTCTGGCTTGATCTCGACCGCCCATCCGATACACGCGCGATCGAACGCACTCCGTCATTGTCCTCGATAGCCTAGCCCGAGAACCTGCTTTCTTCTAGCCTTAAGATCTCTCTTATTTCTTAACCAAATTAAGTAATTTTTTTTTAAATGCTTGTCTAGACTAAAGGAACATATCCATGATGCCATGAAATCAACTCCAAAAAAATGGAGAGTTCAAATAGGCTCAGGAGGAAGAGAAGTTTTATACCTTTGCTCTGAGAAGTGAAGCTTCGATCAGAGAGTCTTGACACGTTTGTTGGGGTCCAAAAAGACTACAGATTAAGGCTTTGGTTTTTGTGTAAGGCCTAGGTGTGATTTTGATCAAGCCCAATTTTAGGTGTTGGTCTGGAGCTGTTGTAGAGGCTATTTCAGAGGGGGATTTTATGGTTTTGGCTTCTTTCTCGGTTGTAAAGGTGTGGGCACAAGTAATTGAGGTTCGGTGGACCTTTGAAGCGTAATGAGCTCTGTCCTTATTTTTGCCAGAGGTTTAAGCTCAAAATTGAGTTTCCACAGTGGAATTCAATGGGGGAAGAGGGTTGGAATGCAATGAGGGGATCTCAGAGAAGCTCTGTGAGAAGTTTAGGGCTCTGTCTGCATGAAATTTTCAGCACACCTCCCATGGCCGTGGAGTTGAGTTTTTATAAAAATGGCCATGAGGTTGCTCTCAGGACAAATATTTGGGTGCATTGTGGTGCTTAGGTGGAGGACAGAGGAGCTCTACAATTTAACTTGGCTGAGCTGGCCTCTAGGTTTGATTTGGGTGAAGTTCCATGGGGGTAGCTCTCGATTTTGAGCTTCTCCGGCGACTAGGGGAGGTGGCTAGGTGCTTAGGGCATCCAAGGGAATCTATCAAAGCAACTTAATGCAATGAGGTTTAGTTTTAGGGGACATTTGGTCCATGCCTTAGTTTAGGTGGTTAGATGGGTTTTGGCTCGGTCTTATGTTCTAACCAATGGCTGAGGTGGAGTTAATTTGATGAGTTTGTTGTAGTTAGGCCATTTTTAATGCATAGGTTCAATGTGGAATCAAGTGATTAAAGTTTGGGTTTGGGCTAGGTTAACCATTTCAATTGACCCAATTTATTGATCAGCATTAAGTAGTTGATTGTTATGAAGACTTTTGGTGAAGGGTTGAAGTGATTTTGAGTTCAATTAGTAGGTCAATGTGAGGGATTTTTGAAATTTGGTCAATTTGGGCATGTTGGGCTAGACATGGGTCTAGGTTGGGCTAGCCTTGGGCTAAGTCCAAATTGAATGGTCCACATGATCAAGGGTGATGTTTTGAAGATTTTTCATGAAGCGATGGAGTGGAAATTTTGTAGTTTAGGACTTAGGTTGAAATCAAACGAATTTGAGGTCTCACCAAGGCCAATTGAAGGTCAATTTTAATGTATGCATTATGAAGGTTTTTCAACACAAATTGTGGCCAATTGAATGGGCTATGGGTTTAATTTGGTTGAGCCAAGCCATAAGGCCAAAATTTGGTTTTTTGTTTCAATCAAAATTGAGTCCAAATGATAGACCAATTAAGCTTGGATTTGGTCTAGACTGGTCATATCAAGAGTGAATTTGAGATTAAAATTGAAATTGGGGTAAATTGAGACCAATTGGCTAGACATTTGAGGTTATTTGGGGAACATATGGGCCTCTAAAGGGTAATTTGGGGTTTTGATCAAAGATGGTCAAACTGGCCAAATTGGGTCATGTGATAGTTTAGAAAAATAAAATTGGGAATATTTGGGAGGTTTTGGGAATTTTGGGCTAAGGAGGGGTATTTTGGTAATTTGGTCAATATTGGTGATTTTGGGTATTGTGGGTGTTTTCAAGGTGATTGAAATGATTTTTGAAGCAAGTTGGATATTTTGGGTAAATTTTGGAATTTTGGCCAAATTTGGGGTCCCTAGAGTATCTAGGTAATTTGGGGGAGTTTATGGGCAAAAGGCTAGGTCGGGTATCTTGGTAGAGTTGTACCATTCACCATTAATAAGCCATAGACTAATAGAAACCCCATTTTGGGTCCTATATGTAGTGGTCTTAGCCAAACCCTAGCATAGGGCTAATTGATTTAGGGGACCACCTACATGAGTCTCCCAAAAGTATCAAGGGACCAAAGCCAAGAAATTCTAGATTTAGGGTAGTGAGTAATCGTGAGTGTAAATGATTGCAAGGGAGTGCCTTAGCCCTAGATCAACACCCCAAGTTAACCCTAACGTCCAGCCATCCTTAGGGTGACTCATCTTGAGTTTCCCCCATAGTGACCCCACTTACTAAGTGCTAGAGGTTAGGATCAATATGTGGAACTCCAAGATGAGTATAGAAGAATGTAGATTTTCTAATGGTGAGGGTTCCATGTCTAGGTTTCTAAGAATAGACAGTAGAAAAGTCCTATGGCTAGACCTAGGCTACTAAAGAAAAAAAACTAAACCTCAAGGAAAAATGAGGTCAACAAATGTTCTTGTCCTTCCTTGTAAAACTTAATGCCATGGTGTAGAGATGATGGAACAATGTTGTGTTCATGAATCCATGGTCAACCAAGTAGAGCACTGAAAGAGGTCTCGGCGTCGATGATATGAAATTTAACAGTTGTTACGAGTTCTCCAACCTTCATAAGTAATGTAATGGACCCAAGGGCTCTCTCTCGCTTTTGGTTGAATCCTCTTAGCATCATTTTATCGACTGTAAGTTCCTGAGCTTCAAAGTTCAAACTGGTCAATGTTCTTAGACTCATCAAGTTGAGTGATGCTCCAGTATCAACTAAAATTCTGGACAACATAAATCTACCATTGTTAACAAAGATGTAGAGTAGACGATTATGGACGGCGGTGCCAAGTAGCAAGTCTTCATCTATGAAGGTTACCCCAGACTATTCTTTCAATGAGCAAACTTTATCCAAGGATGTGCTGGCCAACTGGGCTAAACAAATCTCTGAGTTAAGCAAGGCTATAACCAAAGACTCTCATTTTCTTTGACAGGATCAGAGTGTCGTAGATGTTTAATCTGTCTGGCAACTTCATAAGATGAACTAGCACGTTGTAATTCACTTTATATGATCCTCCCATTTTCTCTTGATTATGTAGTTTTTCCATGGACAGAGGTTGAGGTAGCTCTTCTAGAGTTATTATTTGCTTTTCCTTATCTGTTGAAGCTATTCTTGTGGGTAATACTCTCCCACTCCTCAAGTTTACTTCTGTAATTTCTTCTTCTTGAGATATCATTATTGAATCTTTTTGTGTTTCTTCTTTGTTGAAAAGATCTAAGTTGATGGCAAGCGATGAACCATGATGCTCAAGGATTGGTTCCTCACTCTCGGTGTTGTTGTAAGAAGTATTGTCGATGTCTTCTTCGGTCTTGTTAGCGAGTTTGTTGGACTCGAGTACGATTTAAGGATCTTTTTCAGGATTGAGATCGAAGTTATATTGGTCATACTCGATTACTTCATCACTAGAAATAATTAGATGTAGTCTAAATCACAATCATTATATTCGTAAGACCATGGAGGGGTAAAAAGATAATCGTACAACGTTTGGGGTTTGAGGATTTTCTTCCCCAAATTTGAGACAACTAATCTAGCAGAGGCAGCCCCTATCCTACACCCCGTGCTACCAATGTTTGTTGTGGTTTTCTTCTTCTTCTTTGTCCTTGACGATGACAGATCTCCTGCTGAAATCTTCATTCACCAGGAGTAACCTAAGGTCTAGTTTTTTCCCTTTTAGTAACCTAAAGTCTAGCCATAGGATTTTTCGTGGTGACTATTCTTAGAAAACTAGACATGGAACCCTCACCATTAGAAATTCTACCCTCTTCTTTATTCAACTTGAAGTTCCACATGTTGGTCTCAACCTCTAGCATTTAGTAGGTGGGATCACTATGGTGGAAACTCAAGATGAGTCACCCTTAGGACTGTTGAACCTTAAGGTTAACCCTCGGTGTTGGTCTAGGGCTAATTCACTCACTACACTCATCTAGACTCACAATCACTCACTATCCTAATCCCAGAACTTCTAAGCCTAGATCCCTTGATCTTTTGGGATACTCATGTAGGTGGTCCCCTAAACCTACTAACCCTAGAGCTATGGTTTGGCTAAGACCACTATGTAGAGGATCCAAAATGGGATTTCCATTGGTCCACAACTTGTTGGTAATAATTGGTACCTCAACCCTACCAAAATACCCATCTTGGCCTTTTACCCCTAAAACACCCCCAAATTACCAAAATACCCCTCCATAGCTCAAAATCCCAAAAATTCACAGAAAATCCAAATAAATCCCAAATATTCCCAATTTTATTTCTCTTAACTACCACATGACCTAGTTTGGCCAATTTTACCATCTTTAACCAAAATCCTGAAATTACCTTTTGAAGATCCAAATTTCCCCAAATCCAACTCAAATGTCCATCAATTTGACCTCAATTGACCGCAATTCCAATCCTAAACTCATATTAACTTTTGATATGACCAAACTAAACCAAATCCTTGCTCAATTGGTCCATGATTTGAGCCCAATTTTGATTTGGGTCAAAGCCCAAATTTTGACCATATGACCTAATCTCAGCAAATTGAACCCATTGCCTAGCCAATTGGCCCCTATTAATGTTGCAAAATCTTGATAACATTCCAATGCATCAAATCAAACCATTAATTGACCTTGGTGAAGCCTCATATCCATTTGATTTTTGCCTAAATCCAAAATTCTCAAATTTTGCCCCAAATTGGCGAAGTCCCCAAATTTCACCCAATTGATTGTCTTAACCTCTAAATTGGCATCCAATTGATGTTAAAAACTCTTCATGAGGTCCCCATTGACCCTTTAAAACAATCAATTTAGGCTTAGCCCAGGCTAACCCAAGCTAGACCCAAACCTAGCCCAACATAACCAAAATGATTAACGTTAAAGAATCCTTCAAATTGACCCTTCAATTGAACTCAAAACCATTTCCATTCTTCACCAAAGTTGTCCCTTATGATCACCTACACCAAATGCAATAATTAATTGGGCCAATTGACATGGCTAACCTAGCCCAAACCTGAGTTTTGGTCATTTGCACCCACTTGGACCCATGCACTAAATGTGCCCTAACCACCCTAAAGTCACCAAATTAACTCCACCACAGCCATTAGTTGGACTTAGTGACCAGTCTAAACACCACAAAACCACCTAAATCAAGCAATGGACCAAAGGTCCCCCAAATTAAGGGATATTATTTCCAAAAATGCACATGCTTAAGATATCTTTGCCAAATCAATGCACATTTGCATTAAATTGTTGTGATGGATTGCTCTGGTTTCCCTGAGGTCCTAGCCACCTCCCCTTGGCCGGCCGGCCGGCCTAGTGGCAGGAAAAGCCCAAAACCTAGAGCTACTCCCATGGCACCTCACCCAAATCAAACCTAGAGGCCAGCTCATCCAAATCAAATTGAAGAGCTCCTCTGCCCTCCACCTAAGCACCACAATGAACCCAAACTTATGCCCTGAGAGCCACCCCATGACCATTTTTATGAAAACTCACCTCCCACAGCCATGGGAGGTGTGCTGAAATTTTCTTAGAGAGGCCTCTCCAAACTTCGTACAGAGCTTCCCTAAGATCCCCTCACTGCATTCCGACCATTTCCCCCCCCCCCAATTCCCATTTTCTGATCTCAATTTTGAGCTTGAACCTTGTCGGAAACCAGGACAGAACCCAATACACCTCCATACTCCACCAAACTTCAACTGCTTGTGCCCACACCTTCACAACAGAAAGAGAAGGCAAAACTTCGTCAAATTACCCTCTGAAATACCCTCCACCATAGCTCTAGACCAATACTTGAAATCGAGCTTGATTGAATTCATACCTATGCCTTACACTAAGAACATGGACTCAATTCCTAGCATCCTCGGACCCAAACGAACGTGTCGAGCACCTCTAATTAAAGCCTCCCTTCTTAGAGGAAAGGTATACAACTTCTCCTCCTCCCGAGCTTATTTTGATTCTCCATCTACTTAGGCTTGATTTCATTGTACAATAACCGTATGTATATGTTTGTCTCACTTAGACGAGTTCATATGATTAAACCCAAGGTGATTTGGTTGAGTATAAGTTGAGATTTTAGGGTTTTAGTGTGGACGATCACGGGATCATTCTATCGGGGACGATGATGGAGAGCTGTTCGATCGTTAGTGTATCACATAGACAAAGGAGATCAAGCCGGACAACACTTTGGGACATAAACTGCGGGCCGAGTCAGCAGTTACATGGACGGCGGCATCCAACCAGAGCGCACCATGCATGCTTTCAGACCTGCCTAGGATCTAGTCAGCATGTGTGGTTTAAATTGATAAATAGGTCTTTTCTTATTTATTTAAATAGCCTTAACTTAGAAAATTCATAACTTTGTGTAGAAAAGTCACAAAAATAAAATAAAAATACCCACTTTCTCAGTGAACATAGGAGAACAATGTGAAATAAATTTCAAGTCCATTTGATGCATAAAATATTTTTAATTAATTAAACACTATTTTGAATCATTTTATTCTCCATGCATATTGGCACATCACCTTGGCTTGAAACTTTGGCATGTTGCAACCTCTATCAAGGGAAGTAACTTCTGATTTTTCTAAAGTCAAAAGAGGTTCCTATACAGAGATCTATACTTTTCAAGTTATTCCACATTATTTATTTAAAATAATAATGGCATATTGATTAGAAAATCCTAAGAAAATTTTGGAAGGTCCATCATACCTAGAGAAGCCTTTGCAAATAATTTCATGGGTCAAGTCATTTAAAATGCACTTAAATTTAACAAACACTAAATCACTAAAATAATTAATTTTAAAAAATATAAACATTTAAATGACTTGACTTTTGATCTCCACTGTGATTTATGATCTAGAAAACTCATCATAAAAATTTCAAAATATTTTGAGTTCATTTGGCAACTTAAGTTGATTTTTAAAGATAAATACCACTTTTGGCATTTAAATGATTTTTAAAAATCAAAATATAACTCAAAAAGCTACGAAATTTAGTTTTTAAGTTCTCTGGGATCAAGGGTTTTTTTAAAAATAAAAGGATATTTAAAATAAAAACTTGATTTATAGCCTATTTTAAATATTTAAATAATTAAAAATCCATAAAAATCACAAAAATAATAAAACTCATGGAAATATTCTAAATTGCTTCCTAATCACTTAGGAACAATTAAAATATTTTTCCTGATTTTTAAATAAAGATATTGAATTTGAACGCTTAAAAATAATTTTTTAAAAGGCTAAAAATGAGTTTTCACTAAATTAATTCCAATAAATCAAAGGAAATATAAAAAAATTATAAAATTTGCTCCTCAGAGTTCTCTAACCTTAGAGAGAGTTTTAAAAAATACAAGACTTAATTTTCACCACTTAAAATATTTTATTTTTATTAAATAACCCATAATTTGAAATAATTCTAATAAATCATAGAGAATTAAAAAAAACATGAAATTTTTCTAAAGGCTTTTCTTATTTAGGCCTACCTCCAGTAAAAATTTGAAGGGATTAAAATTTGCGTTAGTTAAGTTGGGAATTTTCTTTGAAAAATCCTATTTTTGAATTAAAATAATTAAATAAATTAAATTAAATTTTGAAAAATCACATTTTCTCCTCTGATGTCTCAATTGACCCATGAACGAGGTAGGATAAAAATTTCAAAGTCATTTGAATTGAATTTGACAAATTGTGGAGTGTTAGAGCCTTAGGGGCAAATATGTGATTTTGGAAATTTAGCTTTAATTATCATAAACTGCCTTAACATTCATTTTAAGTTTCAGGTGGTGGAACGAGAAGACTCGCTAGGTACACTTTGACAGTTTTCAACATTGTCTTTCTTGCACTTTCATACTGTACTTTTATACTTGCAAATTTGCATACTAAACAACAATGTCACCCTACATGAAAACTAAAACCATCAGGATAGCCGCATAACCATCACCAAAACCAAAAATAAAATCAACCAAGATAAAATTCAACGCCACAACATTCAAAATATAAAAGAACTAAAAATTTTAATCACAAACATCACAGAAAACCACAACTTCAACTATATTAAGATGTCTCTATCAGATGATCGGGAATCCCTCGAAGGAGGTAACCTATAGTTGCTAACGAGGCATCCCACTGTTTAAATCAAAATATGGAACACATTAAGTTGAAGTTTAGTAGGTTCATTTGGACTATGTGAATCCAATAAAAAATAGTGGTGTCGTAACGAGGGAACCGTCGGATCCTAATGGGTGTCACTCTAATCAACTTTAATATGCCCTAATAAAATTTAAAGAACTTCAACCGTAGGGCCACCTGATTTGATATTATAACTTGACACACTAGATAACTCAAATTTGTCGCGGCAAGGAGCTTAGAGCTAGCATGGTGGGCAGAACGACCATCTTCAACAGCAAAACTTGTCTTCCATAGCCAAACTAATCTTCCTTCCTTATACTTGAACAACAAAGTGATAAGACATTGAGGTTGCTTGCTTTTGCAACATAAATCCTCACCTCATCTTTAGGCTTTTGCATAGCTCTGCTATACAATATAAACCCTAACTCGTCTTAGGATTCTGAGGTTGTCGTTTGTCACGACCTAAATCCTCACATCTTTCAGGTTATTTGTGTGATTATTTCACATGAATGTAAGCCCTAACTAATAAAATTGGCAGGATGAAACACCCAAATATTTCTCCTCAAAATTGAGGCCAAACATTAGGATAGCTTGGGAAGTCACTAAGGTTCTCCTCTGAATCCATGACATCCCCTAGTTCTTCTTCCTTCAGATTCTATAATAAAATGTTCCAAATTTGAACCAGTCCCCTTTAACACCTCTAAGTCCGATTTCGTTGAAGAGTCCTACCATTTAAAATTTCATGAAGATAATATTTCTTATTTTTTATCGAGAGTCTTCTTATTTTAAGATGTAATTAACTATAGGGGCTCGCCCTTATAGGAAGCATGTCCAAACCCAACTTAATATAAACCCTATTTAATATTTTATATTAAGTAGGGGAACTTGTTGGAAAATACAAAGGTTTCGCAGACCAAATGGATGTCATACTTTCCTTAGTTTATTTGATCGAGCTTTATCCTCAAATCTCGTGTTTATCCTTTAGGATAGATACAAGATTTGAGGTACAGTGCTCTTTCATTTTAAACTATGAAATATATGGGGTCAGTTTGATTTCTTACTTAAACGTCCTTTCGAAGCGGGAGACGGGATTTCGATTCCGGTGTCCGACAGCTTCTTACGGGCAACTCCCCTCAATCCCCAAAATAACGCCGACAGCTTCTGGCGACTCCACTAAGGATGTGCTTTTCTCTCCATACAAATCAAGAAATATTATTTTCACACATTGGTAATATGTGCATGTCCCTCTTGGGCCAGATTACCCTTCTTCCGTTGGCATACTTTACCCATTTCTATCTTAGGAATGTACAGCTAACTCTTTGGACTTCAGGACTAGCTGTTCAACCATCTTTGAACAGAGGGGTTCAGAAGGCCATTAAGGACTCTCTAAATTTTCATGTGGGGTCGGATCCCCAATAGGTGTGTCGGTGGACTAATCCCATATGGGCATCTTTTGCCACTAATTGGGTCCCGCATTGGGTCCTAATTTTTCACATCTGAATTTGATTTGCTATTCTGCAAATTAGACCAAATTTTGTTGTGCTGCGCGCACATTGAAACTTTCTTGCATTAATTAAATTTTACACCTTTTTAAACAAAGTTGTTAAAAAATACCCATAAATTAAGACCCGCCCTGTCTACAGATCAACCTCTACTTTCAGTGCTTGCACTAAAAAGTACAAGATTTTTGGCCATATAGCTAACCCTAAAACTTTCTGTTTTAAAGTCCGCTGCGATGGCCTACCTAACGCTGACCTTTTACTGCAACCTGCAAATGGACCGCAGCGCCCGTAACATCACTCCCACCATCAAGTTCGGAGCTGGATTTGAAGACCTTAAGGTTATCCTCGGGAAAGCCCCATTCGTAGTAATGAAGATCGCTGCTCCAGAAATGCATAAACCGTCTGCAAAATTCAATTTGAACTGCCTTCAGGACTTCCCTGCCTGCAATAAGGCTAAAGCTACTGCCATCAAGCCTGCTATCCCTGCTGCTACTAAGGAGAAAGAGGTGATGGTCATTGAAGATCCGACTGAAGGGTTAACTGTCCCACCACTCATGTTTGAAATTGGGTCGAGCTCAAAGTCTGTACCACTGACCCAAATTTAAAGGAGGAACCGCAATAGATAAATTTGGAGGACTGTCAAAGCCCAGACTCCTGAGAACACACTCGTTGAGGAGGATCCTCATCAAATTGAAAAGGTACTATAAAAAATTTATCCACTCCTACAAAGGAGTAGATTCCATCCTCTGACGGATACTGATGGATATGAGAGTATCCGTAAGATTGCTGCCACATTACCATCACTCCGTGGATATAGTGAGGAGGGAAAGGATTTCATTCCCATCACCCGAGTTAGTGCAGTTTTCAAAAAACTTGTTACTAAAGAAGGATGTTCTGTTAGTGAATTACTTAAGCGAGTGGGACATACAATTTCCACTCGTATGAAAAAGGATATTTTGAAGGATTTTAAGTCCGTTAGAAAGTCTCACAAGTCGACTGAAAAGTCACCTACCCGTATTCCTGTTTGGTTCTGTTTGGAAAACCGAGTTGACACTGCTATAGTCACCATAGATCATACCACCACCAGGACCACAGGTCACCAACCGATTAAGTTGAGACTGCGTCCAAGGATCTTACCCGTCATTCCTGCAATCACGGAGAGAAAGACAAGACGGTTACCCGACATTGTAGCCGATCTACACTACGGGGAGCATACCTTCCCTCGACATACCAATGTCTCTACTAATACGTCCCATCCTGATACATCATCATAATAAAAGAATAGGGTATGGGCACCCAAGGTCGCTGCACCGAAACAGTTTAGTGAGCCTAAAGGATAGAAAGTAAAACTAGTGCATGAAATATCTGACATCGTTGCGACAATAGCCAGCGGATGAAGGAACAAGTAGAAGATATCCACTAAGGTCCTCCAGATCTTAAAGCAGTCAATGAATCAAAAATTGAGGAAAAAGTTGAGAAACTCAGGATTGAGATTTCCGAGTTAGCTTGAGAGCACAGAGTTTTTGTCAATAGCGACAATGAAGATTTGATTACAGTGATTACTTGGAGGAGGTTTTCATGGATGTTCATTTAATCGAAAGCAAAGCTACCACATCTGAGCGCGAGGCTCAACCTCACACCTAAGAGAGCGCCGTAGATGAGTTGCGTAGGATTATCCTCCTAAGAGATGAGCAAGTCAGTCTACTAGAGAAAAGAATAGAAGAGATGACTGCAGCTATGATCGCCATGGCCACCATTCAGGGGCAATCACAAGCACCAAGATTGGCTTCTCCAGAGATTAATCAGCCAGAAATCATACACATCACAGATGAAAGAAGAGAGGCTAGTTCAGTAGAAAAAGATGAACAACCAAAGAAAGATTCTCCGTCTGGTGCCATGCCAGAAAAGGTATTCAAGCAAATGGTTGAACAAGAACGGGATGCCATAGCCCAATCCAAGGGCAGTGCATCAATTTTGAAGGGTAGACCTTACCCGAAGGAGTTTGATGATGTGCCTTTTCCCAAGGGTTTTGTGATCCCAAACTTCAAGATATTCGATGAGACTGGAAATCCCAGTCAGCATATAGCACATTTCCAAGAAAGTTGTTGCAACACGAGGAATAACGAAGCTCTACTTTGTCAGCAGTTCGTCAGTAGCTTGTCAGGGATTGCTTTCAACTGGTACGCTGACTTGCCCAATGGGTCAGTTAAAACATTTTTTGAGTTAGAACTGTTATTTGTGAAAAGATTTATCGGGGCACAACATCACGTGTCTATTGGAGAGCTCATGTTGGAGAAGCAGAAGCAGTGTAACCTTGGCAGACTATATTTTGAGGTGGAGAAACCTTAGCATGAAATGTGAACCTCAGCTACAGGAACATCAAGCGATTGAGATTCTACTCAAAAGCATTCATGGGCCAGTAGCTTTCATGCTTAAGGGACTCACCATCAAATTTTTCGAGAAGCTACTCTGTAAAGCCAGCAGTCTTCAAAAAGAAATGAAGCACATGGAGCCACATGAAAAGGCTAAGCTAACCACAGTGTTCGAAAAGAAATCAGGAGTAGTCATGATTGTGGACAAAGGAAAGCATCCAATAAAGGTGTATGCAAAAGATCATCACCAGTCTTTGTCACAGTACTCTCACAAACAGAGCAACCAATCCAACCAATGGCCGTCTCAGGAGGGATCACCTCGAACAGTGGGTAAAAGAATATCTCTGTTAGCGCGACAAAAAGTTGTGTATTCCTTCCAAGAGGAAGTTGTACCTAAAATATTCAAAAGCTTGATGAAGAAACTAGAATTCAAACTACCTGATCCAAAGAAACCCACAAAGGTGGATAAGTGCTTCGTCTTTAAAGACTGGCTTAAGAAGAACCTCAAGGAAGAGAATATAAAAATCCCAAAGGAGTATTTGAGAGAACCTAAAAAAGGTTCCATAAACATGGTTTCAGCTGAGTCAATCTCCCCAATTGATTCATATGTCGGAATAGATGGATGGAGTACAACTTGGGATGAACTCAAGAGGGTCCTTAACTACATTCAAGATTCATCGAAACAAGCTTCTATGAACACCAAAGAAGAATGGAACGAGGTCTGGAGCAGGTCGTCCAAAAAGATATTGAACAAAATACAACCTGCATCAAAACAAGCCTCCATTCACAGTCTGCAGCATACCGAGCGCAAGATGAAGGTTTCACTAGAAAATCCGTCATCATCAAGGACAAATAGCAGGAAGAAAAAAAGCGTCACTGCCAAGATTAATAGCACGGGAGGTAGGATAGGGGCTGCCTCTACTAGATTGGTTGTCTCAGATTTGGGGATGAAAATCCTCGAACCCTTGACTTTGTATGATTATCTTTTTGTCCCTCCGGGGTCTTGTGAATATAATGATTGTGATTTCAGCTACGTTTTGACTATTTCTGGTAATAACGGGACTGATTATGACTGATCTAGTTGCAATCTCGATCCCCAAAATGATCCTCAAATCATACTCGAGTCTGATGAACTCGTTGTCAAGGCTAAAGAAGAACTCAATGATATCGCTTACGACAGCACCGATAACGAAGAGCCAATTCTCGAGCAACATGGTACACCGCTCACCATCAACCTAGATCTTTCCGATGGAGAGGAAAAGACACTGAAATATTCAACAATGATATCTCAAGAAGAAGAAATCACAGAAGTTAACTTAAGGAGCGGAAAAGTGTTACCACCAAGAATAGCTCCAATAGACAAAGGAAAACAGATAATGACTCAAGAAGAGATACCCTCACCTCCACAGTGGAAGAAACAAATAATCAAGATAAAATCAGAGGATCATGCAAAGTAGACTACAACATGCTAGCTCATCTTAGGAAGTTGCCTGCCCGACTAAGCATCTACGACGCTCTGATCCTGTTAAAAGTGATGAGAGGATCTCTGGTTACGGCTTTGCTTGATCCAAAAATTTGCTTAGCTCAGTTGGCTAGCACATCCTCAGATGAAGTTTGCTCTTTGAGAGAACAATCAGGGGTAACCTTCACAAATGAAGACTTGTTGTTCGGTACCGCCAACCAGAACCGTCCGCTCTACATCTCCGTCAACATCAGCAAATTTGTGTTAACTAGAGTTTTAGTGGATCCAGGGGCATCTCTTAACTTGATGAGCCTACGAACATTGGCCTATTTTGATATTGAAGCTCAAGAGCTTACAACCGATAAGATGATGTTAAGAGGATTCAACCAAAAGTGAGAAAGAGCCCTTGGATCAATTACATTACTTATGAAGGTTGGAGAACTTGTAACAACCGTTAAATTTCATATCATCGATGTTGAGACCTCTTCTAACGCTCTATTGGGTCGACCATGGATTCATGAGCATAATATGGTTCCATCATCCCTACACCAGTGCATTAAATACCACAAAGATGGTCAAGAAAATTGCATCTAGGGAGACCTACAACCATTTTTAGTACATGAAGTTGGTATCCATGAAGATGCTGCCTACTACACATCTCCAAAGAGGACTATCTTCTCTTATAAAGTTATCACAAACAAAGATGAAGATTCAGAAAAATCACAAAGAGGAGACCAAACAACTTTGCTTCAACAACCTTCTACCACTCCCTTACAACGAGTTGGTGGAGGTTCTTCTAGTTCACGCACCCGAGGTTGAGGCCGGGGACGCGGACGAGGAAAGATCAATTTAATTGTTGAACAGACTATGCCAACTATCAATATTGGTGATGAAGACAGTTCTAAAGATGAAATAATTTTGAAAAAGCAGAAGAAACCTCAGTACAAGATATCCCTAAAAGATATAGAGAGGAATGAATATGAAACAATGTATGATCGGATAAACCACTATGTGAATACTATGACCCTTACTCGATTTTCCCTCAAAAGGTCAAGAGTTTAGTGGTCAAAGAAGTCCATAGTGTTGGTTCAAAGCCGATCAAATTTTACCGTGCTTCTACCTCTACCGAGCTTGAAAAACATGTAAACTTGGATGTTGATTCTAATGAATTAATGGAATTGTCTTTTGGTTACCACTTGCCTTGTGTTCAAAAGTTAATTCAATAAGAAAACTTACCAAAACGAATATCAAAAGATAAATTTGAACTTTTTGAAAAATTATGGAATGCTAAAAGTCGAAGTCCTAATTCAAAAGGTATCGAATTTGGTATAGTTGGACCAGTCCATGATTCTGAATTTCGCATGGTTGTTACTAGTGAGTCAGAAGAGGATTGTCTCGATATAGAGGATGACTTTACTGATCAACCAATAGAAGATGCTCCGCCAGAATTTGAGGAAGAAATTAAATCCACTGTCGATGAATTGAAAGAGATTAACCTCGGGACTGAAGAACGACCCCAACCTACATTTATAAGCTCTCTAATTGATGAAGAAGAATCTACAAAACTGGTCAAACTATTAACAAAATTCAAAGATTGCTTTTCATGGAGCTACGATAAAATGTCAGGGCTGTCAGCAGAGGTTGCAGTCCATAGACTTGGGGTGGACAAGAATATAACCTAGTAAAATAAGCTCTCAGGAGAATGCGCCTTGAAATAGAAAGACAAGTCATCGCCAAAGTGAAGAAGTTGATAGACACCAAGATAAATTTTCTCCTTCATGGACGGATTGTCAGGATATAACCAAATCAAGATGGCTCCCGAGGATGCAGCGCTTAAGGCTTTCAGAACACTAATTGGAATCTTCTGCTACACAGTGATGTCGTTCGGCCTAAAGAACGCCAGAGCGACATATCAGCGTGCAATGACGAAGATTTTTGATGACCTCATTGACAATCAAGTAGAATGCTACGTGGATGATTTGGTCATCAAAAGTAAACAAAAAATAGACCATTTGTATGATTTGAGGATCGCGTTTGAATGATTACGGCGATATGACTTTAAAATGAATCCCTTAAAGTGCGCCTTTGTCGTCACCTCCAGGAAATTTCTATGATTTGTTGCCCGTCATCGGGGAATCGAGATTGACCCGGATAAGATTAAAGCTATCTTGGAAATGCCTCCACCTAAAACCTTGAAGCAGCTACTTTTCTTCCATGGGAAGTTGGCATATCTAAGACGCTTTATTTCTAATCTCTCCTGTAGGTGCCAGCCTTTCTCAGCATTGATTAAAAAGGACCCCAAATTTATTTGGGAAGAGAAATGCCAGTGAGCCTTTGAGGACGTTAAACAATATTTAATGACACCTCCTGTTTTGGCAGCCCTTATCCCAGGGAAACCTTTGATACTTTATACCACAGCTTTGGATGACTCTCTTGCAGCCCTCTTAGCCCAAGTCAATGATGAGGGCAAAAAAAATGCACTACTTGAGTAGTTGTCTAATACCGACGGAGATAAGGTATCCACCTATTGTTTGACATTAATTTTCACTGCCATAAAGCTTAGACATTACATTATTTCTCATAAGATCACTTTGATTTCGAAATTTAATCCATTAAAAGATTTGATGACTCGACCAACACTCTCTGGACGTTTAGCAAGATGGTCAATGATCTTATTACAATTTGATATAACTTTTATGCCCCTCCATGCTATCAAGGGATAGATACTAGCAGACTTTCTTGTTGCACACCAACTGCCAGCTGGGTCCTCCCTCAACGATGAGTTATCAGACGAGCAAATACTATAGATGGAATTTTCTAGTGCGCAGCGATGGGAAATGTACTTCGATGGTGCTTTGTCAGCCAGGAAAGACAAGTGACCAGACACAATTATACCAGGCAAGGCAGGGATAAGTTTGATCTTTATTACGCAACATAAGGGTATGTTCAGGTTCTCATACCACCTGACAGAGCTGTGCACTAACAATGAAGCAGAATATGATGCCTTAATCAGCAGATTGGAATTGGCAATTTTAATGGATATAACAAACATTGCCATTTATGGTGACTCTCAACTTGTCATCCAGCAGGTCGCCGAACAATAAGGAATTTTGAAACCAAGACTAGCAGAGTACCATCAGTACAAGATGAAGCTCCTGGAGCAGATTCCTAAGGTGACTTTTTACCAGATTCCTCGGGGGGATAATGCCCATGCCGATGCTCTAGCAAAACTTGCTAAGGAAATGTCGTGTCCTCCAGAGGATTCCATTGAAGTCACGGTGCAAGGAAGACGAGTTTTGTCTCAAAACGATTGTAAAACTCTACGTAAGCTTGGAAAAGAAGAAACAATAAATATAGTTGTAGACATCAACGAAGATTGGCGTAAGCCATTAATAGAATATTTGCATATTGGAAAGCTGCCAGAGGACAAGTCTGAGGCACACCACATCACAAGAAGAGCCATGTCTTACACACTGATGAGAAATATTCTCTATAGAAGATCGTTCGACCAAATGTGGCTACGGTGTTGGAGCAGAGTTGAGGCACAAAATATTGTCAAAGAAGTACATGCCGGATTGTGTGGCGCTAACCAGTCGGGACCAAAAATTAAAACGAAGATCAAAAGACTCGGATATTATTGGCCAGCAATGATGTCTGATTGCATGGATACAACTAGAAGATCTCACCAATGCCAAGTGCATGGGGTGGTCTTACACCAGCCTCCCAATTTACTACACCCAACTGTTGTCTCGTGGCCATTTGAGTGTTGGGGCATAGAATTAATAGGTCCGATAGACCCTCCATATTCTAAAGGACACAGGTTCATACTTGTCTCTACAGATTACCTCTCCAAATGGGCAGAGGCAGTACCGTTACGTGAGGTTGTGACACAGCACATCCTTCAGTTTTTCAAAGGCCAGATTGTCTACTGTTTCGGAGTACCGTGAAGAATAATCTCTGACAACGGGACAACTTTCAAATGTACAAAGATCATCAATTTGGTCAGAAGACATGGGATAGTATGGAGATGCTCTACAATTTACTATCCTAGAGCAAATAGTTTGGCTGAAGATTTCAACAAGACACTGGTACATATTTTAAAGAAAACACTGGATGAAAATAAGAGGGATTGGCATAACAAAATGTTAGAAGCTTTGTGGGCCTACCGGATGACTTTCAAGACTCCCACTCAGTGTACACCTTATATGCTTGTGTATGGGACCGATGTCGTGCTACCGCTAGAAATCTAGACGCCATCTCTCAGAGTCGCCATTGCCAACCAACTCACAATGGAAGAAAGTGCAAAACTCAGACTTGAATAACTGGAGAGTCTCTAAGGAAAATGACTAGAAGCCCAGCAACATTTGGAGCTCTACCAGGCAAAGATGGTACAAGCCCATGACAAATTGGTCTGCCCAAGGACATTCAAAATTGGTGACCTCATACTTGTGGTCAAAAGGCCTATTCTTGCTTGCCGGAAAATAGTTGGGAAGTTCGAACCAACTTGAGAGGGACCATTTATCGTTGAGAAGGTTTATGCAGGAGGAGCCTACCAGTTAGCGGACTTTTGGGGTGAAAGACCCATGTTACCGATAAATAGACGATACCTGAAAACCTATTACGCAACCTGATGTTGCTTAATGTCGCTTGCCTCTGCTTGCTTTGAAAACTTTGAAACTTTGATTGTTTTAAGGTTATCTATGTGGCCAAATGTCTATGACCGGGTCCAAACTTTGTAATTAACCTCAATATAATGAAAATTTTGAGAAGATTTTTGAACTTCACACATTCTCTTTTCTAGTTTTAAATTTAAATACCCCATTAAATCAAACGAGACTCACACAAAAATGAATAATCCTTTTCAGCAAAACAAACTAAAATTTACTTTAATAAATACTTTGTTTTGTTCTTGTGCATGCCAAGCTTCGGACCATTTACATTTTTTTTCTGTCGTCTGCAGAAAAATTTTAGAACAGAGGCTGATCTTTGCCTTCCAGGATAGCTAGAATCTCACACTGAATGAAAGGATGGCGCCGCAAGGAGGTGTCATAGATTTCAACGTGGATTTCAATCAAGTTGATATGGGCTACGAGGGGCCTCTAATGGACGTAGTCAGCAATAAAGAAAAGGAGGAACTACCTTCACTTTTGAGGGTGACCACTCAAGACAATGTGTCACAAAAGGTAAAAACGTGATAGCGGAACAAGATCCGATGGATGGGCCCAGCCGACTGCCCTTCATGATAGCTACTCCAGCAAGGGATCTGATAGCCGCCCGTAGTGAACAACTATCGAATACTCCGCTCTGCAGGATGCAGCGTAGAAACGCCAGTCAAAAGAAATAGAGAGCCTTTCTGTGACAGGAACGCAAACGCCAAAGAGACGTGAGTAGTTTTCTTACCCCCAATTCTGAGGGACATATTTACGACGCATATTTGAGAGAAACTTCTGCCAGCCTGCCCACTACATATGAAGAGTCAGGAGCTGTGACAGAATCAGATGTGCTCCCAGTTCTAGATATCTTATATAGAGGTTGCCCAACATGCAATGTTGAGGTACCGGTCGGGACATCAGTCACGGGGGCATTTGTAGAATGCCCGGACTGCAAGGTTCTGCATCTACAGTGTCAAGCACCAACGAGTCTTAGGCTCTAGACTTAATGATAATTGAACCATATGTCCCACTGGGGAAGGATGAGCGCGCAGCCTGGAGCCCAGGATCATACATCCCACTAGAGGCTGAATCTCATATTCCAGATCAACCAACACCAGCTTGGGTTCCCGCCGAGGCCCAAAGAAAGGAACACCCACGGCAGCTGCCAACTCCTGGTATGGTAGAATACTACAAGATAAGCAGAGTAATTAAAAGAGAATTCGAGTTCTATGAAGATGTTCAGGAAAAGTTTGTCAACATATTGAAAGGCCTGGAGCTATGTACCAGGGTTTTCTCTGAAATTGATGAAAGAAGCATTCTGGACTGCATCTTTGATTTAAGAGAAAGAGGTCAAGCAAGCCTTCTCATGGAGAAAACATACTTCGATCAAAAGAAATGGATGAGGGGAAAGGGATGAATCACCATCCAATGCGGCTGTTGCTACAATTTGACGAACGACAGACAGGGGAATCCGCCCGAGATCCTCAGATACGACCAAGTGGATTTGTTACCACCAATGATAAAATGGATGATCAAGAGAATGGTCAAGTGGAATATTCTACCCGCTACTTGCATTCACAGTTGCATCATTAACATTTACAAAGAAGGTGACTACATTCCCCCACACATCGACCATCATGATTTTGTGAGGCCTTTCTGCACGGTCACATTCATGAGTAAAATAAATAATTTATTTGGAAAAGAAATCGATGTAGTTGGCCCTGAAGAATTCAGAGGAGCTGTGGAGATTCCTCTTTCAGTGGGTTCAGTACTTGTTCTTAAAGGCAACAGTGAAGACGTGGCCAAGCACTGCATTCCAGGAGTACAAGACCGTGGTGTCTGTAACCTTCCGCAAAATGGACGACAGTAAAATACCGTATGGATTCCAGTAGGACCCAAAATTAGAGGGGTTGTCTCTATACGAGCTATGAGAAGGATGTACCTTTAAGTACATGCAAAGAGAACTCTTATCCTGGAGCATGCCTTAGAAGGTCTGCTTGATCAGGAGCTCAATATACCAGACATAGAGGGTTCACTTGCTTTCTTTTAACATCATGACATGTATCTGATCTTATTAAGTCTACGATGTACTCATAGCATGAGATGATTCTCAATGTATTTCAGCATGGATTACATGATGTACCTTTTGAGGCATTACCCTATGTCTGATTCATGGTATCCCTTTTGGGGGCAGATTAATGGAAATTTCTCTCAAATTGTACCTTTTGAGCCGTGAACCATGTGATGGTTCAGAATTTCAATGAACAAAGAACGAAACAACAAATCTTCATCAATGAATAAAACACAAATGAAAAATATTCATAAATGAGTGAATAACAAAACAAATTTCTTTTAAAAATCAACCAATTAAAATTAAAACTTTAAAAACACATTTTTGAAAAATTAAATGTGATGATAACAACAAGAAAATGAAGTAAACCTGCTGAGTGGAAGCTTCCGTTTTTGGAATTTCCTACTCTTTGTGCGCGCAGCACAACCATCGTTATCTACCTTAACTCTCTTCACATCCTCATAGAACTTTGCATTCTGCACAAAACCTCACAAAGCTCTACAAATCTTCTACAAAATCAGCCTTTCTGCATGACACACTTCTGCAAATTCAACACCACAAGCTCTTTGTAAGTTTCAAATCACATCTTCAAATCAATACCTAAATCCTGATTCTCACATTTCAAAGTTGAAACCTATATTTTGACTCTCTCCTGGAATTCATACCTACATTTCAATTCTCACATCTTTGAATTGATACCTACATTTTAATTCTCACATTTTTAAATAGATACTTACATTTCAATCCTCTCATCTTCGAATTGATACTTACATTTCAATTCTCTCATCTTTGAATTGATACTTACATTTCAATTCTCAAGTCATTGAATTGATACTTACATTTCAATTCTCTCATCTTCAAATTGATACTTACATTTCCATTCTCTCATCTTTGAATTAATACTTACATTTCAATTCTCATTCCCGAATCAGTCCTACACTTCTGGTTCATTACATTTGAGGTCGGTCCTTACATTCCGACACTCTCTTTTGAAAATTTACCTACATTTCAATTCTTATTTTTGAATCATTCCTACACTTCTGATTCATTACATTCGAGGTCGGTCCTTACATTTCGACACTCTCTTTTGAGAATTGACATACATTTCAACTCTCATTTTCGAATCAGTCATACATTTCTGATTCATATTATTTGAGGTTATTCCTTACATTCTGACACTCTCTTTCGAGAATTGACCTACATTTCAATTCTCATTTCCGTATCAGCCCTACATTTTTGATTCATTATATTCGAGGTCAGTCCTTACATTCCGACTCTCTCTTTTGAGGATTGAACTACATTTTAATTCTCATTTCCGAATCAACCCTACATTTCTGATTCATTACATTCGAGGTCGGTCCTTACGTTCTGACACTCTCTTTTAAGAATTGATATACATTACAATTCTCAGTCCTACATTTCTGATTCATTACATTCGAGGTTGGTCCTTACATTTTGACTCTCTCTCCCTTTTTGAATTGATATCTGAATTTCAATTCCCACCTCGGTGTCAACACTTACTTTTTGACTCCCATCTTTTGGAAATTTTTGAAATTTCATAACTCAAAGTCCACTCTCCAATCCCCAGCGAGAGTCTCTACTTCTCGACTTGATTAAACACTCACTTGCTAATTCCCCGGCAGAAATAAATCACACACACGACCCTACACACATTTTCGGGTACGTTGACTTAGAGGTTGTGTTGGTTTTTGTTGATCTCATCGGTTAACGCCAATACATGCGGTGTGCTTGCCCAACACACCACACTTATTGGGGTTCCATTTATTGACCTCACTTTTGGTTGAGGTTTAGTTTTTTCCCTTTTAGTAGCCTAAGGTCTATCCATAAGATTTTTCCTGGTGACTATTCTAAGAAAACTAGACATGGAACCCTCACCTTAAGGTTAACCCTAGGTGTTAGTCTAGGGCTAATTCACTCACTACACTCATCTACACTCACAATCACTCACTACATCCATAACTTCTAATCCTAGATCCCTTGATCTTTTGGGATACTCATGTAGGTGGTCCCCTAAACCTACTAGCCCTAGGGCTATGGTTTGGCTAAGAACACTATGTAGAAGACCAAAAATGGGATTGCCATTGGTCCATGGCTTGTTGGTAATGATTGGTAGCTCAAATCTACAAAAATACCCATCTTGTACTTTTACCCCTAAAACACCCCTAAATTACCAAAATACCCCTCCATAGCTCAAAATCCCAAAAATTCCCAGAAAATCCTAATAAATCCCAAATATTCCCAATTTCATTTCTCTTAACTACCACATGACCCAATTTGTCCAATTTGACCATCTTTAATCAAAATTCCTAAACTGCTCTTTAAAGATCCAAATTTCCCCATATCCAACTCAAATGTCCATCAATTTGCTCTCAATTGACCCCAATTCCAATCCTAAACTCAAATTATCTTTTAATATGACCAAACTAAACCAACTCCAAGCTGAATTAGTCCATTATTTGAGCCCAATTTTGATTTGGGTCAAAGCCGCAATTTTGACCATATGATCTAATCTCACCAAATTGAACCCATAGCCTAGTCAATTGGCCCCAATTAATGTTGAAAAACCTTGATAACATTCTTATACATCAAAATCAACCATCAATTGACCGTGGTGAAGCCTCATATCCATTTGATTTTGGCCTAAATCCAAAATTTTCAAATTTAGCCCCAAATTGGCTAAGTCCCCAAATTTCACCCAATTGATTGCCTTAACCTCCAAATTGGCATCCAATTCATGTTGAAAACACTTCATGAGGTCCCTATTGACCATTTACAGTAATCAATTTGGGCTTAGGCCAAGTTTAACCCAAGCTAGACCCAAACCTAGCCCAACATAACCAAAATGATTAAGGTTAAAAAATCCTTCAAATTGACCCTTCAATTGAACTCAAAACCATTTTCATTCTTCTCCAAATTTGTCCCTTATGATCATATACACCAAATGAAACAATTAATTGAGCCAATTGAGGTGGATAACCTAGCCCAAACTCAAGTTTTGGTCATTTGCACCCACTTGGACCCATGCACTCAATGTGACCTAACTACCCTAAAGTTACCAAATTAACTCCACCACAGCCATTAGTTGGACTTAGTGACCAGTCCAAAAACCATGAAATCACCTAAATCAAGCAATGGACCAAAGGTCCCCCAAATTAAGGGATATTATTTCCAAAAAGGCACATGCTTAAGATATCTTTGTTAAATCAAAGCACATTTGCATTAAATTGTTGTGATGGATTCCTATGGGTTCCCTGAGCTCCTAGCCACCTCCCCATGGCCGGCCGGCCAGCCTAATGGCTAGAAAATCCCAAAAATGACAGCACTACCACGACACCTCACCAAAATCAAACCTAGAGGCCAACTCATCCAAATCAAATTGAAGAGCTCCTCTACCCTCCACCTAAGCACCGCAATGCACCAAAACTTATAACCTGAGAGCCACCCCATGACCATTTTTATAAAAACTCACCTCCCATGGCCTTGGGAGGTGTGCTGAAATTTTCCTAGAGAGGCCTCTCCAAACTTCATACAGAGCTTCCCTAAGCCCTCAGTGCATTTCGACCATTTTCCCCCACCAATTCCCATTTTCGGATCTCAGTTTTGAGCTTGAAACCTTGCCAAAAATCAGGACATAACCCAATACACCTCCACACTCAACCAAACTTCAATTGCTTGTGCCCACACCTTCACAACAGCAAGAGAAGAAAAAACCCCATCAAATTACCCTCTGAAATAGCCTCCACCATAGCTCTAGACCAACACCTGAAATCAAGCTTGATCGAGTTCATACCTATGCCTTACACCAAGACCAGGGACTCAATCCCTAACCTCCTTGGACCCCAACAAACGTGTCGAGCACCTCTGATTGAAGCCTCCCTTCTCAGAGCAATGGTATAAAACTTCTCCTCCTCTCAAGCTTATTTTGATTCTCCATCTACTTAGGCTTGATTTCATGGTACATTAACTATATGGATATGTTCATCTCACTTAGATGAGTCCATAGGATCAAACCCGATGTGATTTGGTTGAGTCTAGGCTGAGATCTTAGGGTTTTATTATGGACGGTCACAGGATCATTCTAGCGAGGATGATGACGGAGAGCCGTCTGATCGCGCGTGTATCATATAGACGGAGGGGATTGAGCCAGACATCACTTCGAGACATAAACCGCGGGCCGAGTCAGCAGCTACGTGGACGACTACGTCTAACCAGAGCGCGCCACGCATGCCTTCGGAGCTGCCTAGGATCTAGTCAGCACGCACGGTTTAAATAGATAAATAGGGCTTTTCTTATTTATTTAAATACCCTTAACTTAGAAAATTCATAACTTTGTGCAGAAAAGTCACAAAATAAAATAAAAATACTCACTTGCTTAGTTAACATGGAAGAACATAGTGAAAGAAATTTCAAGTCTTTTTAATGCATACAATATTTTTAAATAATTAAACACTATTTTGAATCATTTGATTCTCCATGCATATTGATAAATCACGTTGGCTTGAAACTTGGACATGTTGCAACCTCTGTCAAGTGAATTATCCTCTGATTTTTCTAAAGTCAGAAGAGGTTCTTATACAAAGATGCAGATTTTTCAAGTTATTCCACAGTATTTCTTTAAAATAATCATGGAAATTGGCATATTGATTAGAAAATCCTAAGAAAATTTTGAAAGGTCCATCATGACTAGAGAAGCCTTTGGAAAAAAATAATCATGGGTCAAGTCATTTAAAATGCACTTAAATTTTACAAACACTAAATCAATAAAATAATTAATATTGGAAAGTATAAATATTTAAATGACCTGATTTTTTATCTCGACTGTGATTCATGATCTAGAGTACTCTCCATAAAAATTTCAAAATATTTTGAGTTCATTTGACAACTGAAGTTGATTTTTAAAGATAAATACCACTTTTAGCTTTTAAAAGATTTTTTAAAATCAAAATATAACTCAAAAAATTATGAAATTTAGTTTTTAAGTTCTTTGTGATCAGGGGTATTTCTTAAAAATAAAATGATATTTAAAATAAAAACTTGATTTTTAGCCTATTTTAAATATTTAAATAATTAAAAAATCATAAAAATCACAAAAATAATAAAACTCATGAAAATGTTCTAAATTGCTTCCTAATCTTAGGAACAATTAGAATATTTTTATTGATTTTTTAAATAAAGATATTGAATTTCAAAACTTAAAAATAATTTTTTAAAAGGCTAAAAATGAGTTTTCACTAAATAATTCCAATAAATCAAAAAAAAAAGAAAAAAATTATGAAATTTGCTCCTCTAAGTTTTCTAACCTTAGAGAGATTTTTCAAAAATACAAAACTTAATGTTCTCCACCTAAAATATTTTATTTTTTTTAAATAATACAGAATTTGAAATAATTCTAATATATCACAGAGAATTCAAAAAATCATGAAATTTTGTCTAAAAGCTTTTTTGGTCTAGGTCTACATGCAGTGAAAATTTTAAGAGATTAAAATTCACCTTGGTCAAGTTAGGAATTTTCTTTCAAAAATCCTATTTTATCATTAAAATAATTAAATAAATTAAATTAAAATTTGAAAAATCACTTTTTATCCTCTGATGTCTCAATTGACCCATGAATCAGGTAGGATAAAAATTCCAAAGTCATTTGAGTTGAATTTGACAAATTATGGAGTGTTAGACCCTTAAGGGAAAATGTGTAATTTTGGAAATTTAGCCTTTATTAACATTTAGGCTTAAGTCAAGGAGGGGATGGGTAACCTCTAATCTTAATCAATTCATTTGATATTTGAAACACAAAGGGGTTAATTGGTAGAAACCAACCTCACTTTCTTAATTAAGATTAATAAATTTCTAAATTTTTAAAATTTGGAAGTTTATTAAAATTAAATGATCTTGGACTTAGGGGTATGACTTTTGAAGCCAATAATTGATCAATTTAATCCCCCCTTATTTTGATTTTCAAATAAAACCCAAATCATGAATCATGATGACTTAAAGCTTAACCCTTTTCAAAACTAATTAAGACACTCATCTAGGTCTTAAGGGCTTAGTGGTGACTTAGGCTGAATAAAGAATTGATTAAACAAGGATTAGAGAAATAAACATAACTAAATCAAACATTCTTGAAACACCACTAAGCCCAATTAGGATTAAAAATTTGGCTAAGAGTTCAAATTACACTAACTTGCCCCTTTAAGGGTCTTCACCCACATAATTCTTAAATTGAATCATAAGTGATAATTACCCTATTCTTATGGATAATTGAGACATCAATGCTCACTAAGTAATAAGGGTATTTATAGGATGAACCATTAAGCAGCATAATAAGTTTAAATGGACTCGAGGCTTTTCACCAGTTGGTAAGAGGGATGCATTGACCTGCTTCCCCCTCCTAACTTGTTGGATACCTCAGAGGCCTATTAAACTTAATATTCTTTGCTTAATGAAATCATCCTTAATTAAACTTTTAAGGACTCAACAAGATAAGACATAGGGTTCGAAAAATTGCCAAAATTTTACCTTTCCTGCTCTTCATAAACTGCCTTAATATGCATTTTAAGTTTCAGGTGGTGGAACGAGAAGACTCGCTAGGAACACTTTTATAGTTCTCAACATTGTCTTTGTTGCACTTTCATACTGTACTTTTATACCTGCAAATTTGCATGCTAAACAACAATGTCACCCTGCATGAAAACTAAAACCATCAGGATAGCCACATAAGCATCACCAAAACCAAAACTAAAATCAACCAAGATAAAATTCACCGCCACAACACTCAAAATATAAAACAACTCAAAATTTAATCACAAACATCACATAAAACCACAACTTCAACTAAATTAACATGTCTCTATCGGATGATTGGGAATCCCTCGGAGGAGGTAACCTACGGTTGCTAACGAGGCTTCCCACGGTTTAAATGAAATTATGGAAATCATTAAGTTGAAGTTTAGTAAGTTCATTTGGACTAAGTGAATCCAATAGAAAATAGTGGTGCCAGAACAAAGGAACCATATGATCCTAACCAGTTTCACTCTAATCAACTTTAATATGCCCTCATAAAATTTAAGGAACTTCAACCATAGGGCCACTTGATTTGATATTATAACTTGACACGCTAGATAACTCAAACTTGTCACGGCAAGGAGCTTGGAGCTAGCATGATCGGCAACACGGCCATCTTCAACAGCAAAACCTGTCTTCCCCAGCAAAACCAATCTTCCTTCCTTAAACTTAAACAACAAAGCCATTGGACTTCAAGGTTATGCAACGTAAATCCTCACCTCATCTTTTGGCATTTGCATAGCCCTATTATACAATATAAGCCCTAACTCATCTTAAGATTCCGAGGTTGTCGTTTGTCACGACCTAAATCTTCACATCTTCCAGGCTTTTTTTGTGATCATATCACATGAATGTAAGCCTTAACTAATAAAATTGGTAGGATGAAACACCCAAATATTTCTCCTCAAAACTGAGGCCAAACATTAGGATAGCTTGGGAAGTCACCGAGGTTCTCCTCTGAATCCATGACATCCCCTAGTTCTTCTTCCTTTAGATTCTACAACAAAATGTTCCAAATTTGAACCAGCCCCCTTTCACTCCTCAACGTCCAATTTCGTTGAAGAGTCCCACCATTTGAAATTCCTTGAAGATAATATTTGTTGATTTTTATTGAGAGTCTTCTAGGTGGCTTTGGTCATTTAAGATGTAATTAACTATAGAGACTTGACCTTATAGGAAGCATGTCCAAACCTAGCTTAATATAAACCCTATTTAATCCTTTATATTAAATAGGGGAACTTGTAGGCAAATACAAAGGTTTTGCAGACCTAACGGATGTCATACTTTCCTTAGTTTATTTGATCGAGTCTCATCCTCAAGTCTTGTGTTTATCCTTCGGGATAGATACAGGATTTGAGGTACAATGCTCTTTCATTTTAAACTGTGAAAAAAATGAGGTTAGTTTGATTTCATACATCAACGTCCTTCCGAAGCGGGCGATGGGATTTCGATTCTGGTGACTGATAGCTTCTTATGGGCAACTCCCCTCCAACCCCAAAATAACGCCGACAAAGCGCTCTAAATATGGTTCAATATTTTCTTGGAAGAATTGCTCCAGAATGTATTCCATCCGTCTTTTCCAGTATATGGGTCAATCAAAGAGATTGGATCAGCTGAAATCATATTCATAGAATCTTTTTCAGGTTCTCTTAAATATTCTTTCGGGATCGTTATATTCCCTTCTTTAAAGTTCCTCTCGAGCCAGTCCTTAAAGATGAAACATTCTTCTATAGTGTGCCCTAGTAATCTGTGATACGGGTAATCATTTGGTTGATCTTTCTTATCGACCTCTTCAAGTTTCTTTGGATCTGGTAATCTAAACTCAGGCTTCTTCATCAGACTTTTGAACATTTTGGTACGATTTCATCTTTTAAATAATATACCACTTTCCTACGTTCTACAATGGTCATTTTCTTATTCTCTATCCGATATGATCCTCCCTGAGGTGATTGCTGGCTAGACTGACCATACTGTTTTGTTTGTTGTTGAGTGTGTTGTGATGACGATTGACGATGATTTTCTGCATGTATCTTCATTGGTTATTTTCCTTTATCAAGAGTTGCCACTATTGCAGAATTCTTTTCAAATATTCTAGTTGCCTTGGATTTCTTATGAGAATCCATATATTTAATTTCTTCTTGAAGACTACTGGCTTTATTGAGTAGCTTCCTGAAGAATTTAATGGTGAGTCATTTAAGCATGAAAGCTACTGGCCCATGGATTATTTTGTGTAAAATCTCAATTGCGTGATGTTCTTGTAGTTGAGGTTCACATTTCATGCTAAGGTTTCTCCACCTCAAGATATAATCCACTAAAGTTTGGTTGGGCTTTTATTTTTTCATCATGAGATCTCTGATAGACAAACTCCGACAAATCTTTTAATAAATAATTTTTCCAACTCAGTGAATGTCTTAGCTGATCCATTGGGCAAATCAGCATACCAATTGAAAGGCATTCCTGACATGCTACTGACAAACTGTTGGAAGAGTAAAGCTTTGTTACATCTTGTGTTGCCGCAACTGGCTCGAAAATGTGCTATGTCTGTCCGGGATTTCCAGTTCCATCAAATATCTTAAAGTTTGGGGACAAAAAACCCTTAGGGAAGGGTAAGGCATCGAATTCTTCCGGGTAAGATCTACCCTTGAAAACCAATGCACCACCCTTATATTAGGTTAAGGCCTCCCAAACATGCTCCACCATTTTCTTACACTCCTTCTCTAGGAAGGCGCTTGATGGAGAATCCTTCTTTTGTTGCTCACCTCTATTTGCTGAGACAACTTCCCTCCTTTCATCTGTGATATGTATAATCTCTGATTGGTTAATTTTTGGAGAGGCTAACTGTGGTACTTGAGATTGTCCTTGAACTATGGCCATGGTGGTCATGGTTGCGAACATCTCTTCTATCCTTTTCTCTAGTTGGCTAACTTGCTCATCCCTTAAGAAGATAGCCCTATGAGGCTCATCTATAGAGTTATCTTCGATAAGAGGTTGAGTGTCGCACAGAGATGCAATGGCCCTGGTCTCGATGACTTGGATATCCATGAAATCTTTCTCGAGGTAATTAGTAAAGTTAAAATCTTCATCATCATCTTCAATGAAAACTCCATGTTCATGGGCTAATTCAAAAATCTCAACCCTGATCTTTTCGTCCTTTTCTTTGATTATTGATTCTTGGATGGTCTTAAAATCTGGTGGACCCTGTTGGACCTCCTCCACTTGTTCCTCCATCTTGCTGGGAATTGCTACGATAATGTCAGCTACTTTGGGCCGTGACTTCATTCTATGATCTTGCCCTACGGGCTTACTGGACTGTATTAATACAACTACCTTGGGTATCCATACCTTTTTATTTGACCGTGGTGTCTCAAGATGGAGTGTCCTGGTAGGAACATCAGTATGTCGAGGAAAGGTATGCTCCCCATGTTGCAGAGCATATACAGTACTGGGCAATCTCTTCATCTTTTCCTTTGGAACTTTTGAAACATCCTTGTAGTGGGTGATTGGTAGAATTCTTGGACTTAGATGTGACTCAATTGGTTGACGACCTGTGGTCCTACTAACAATAGATTTGGTGGTGAAAATAGCGGTATTAACTCTGCTTCCTAAGCGGAACAAGACCGAAATGCGAGCAGGCAGATTTTCAGTTAACTTTTGAGATCGTTCGACAAATTTGATATCCTTTAAGATATCTTTCTTCATGCAATGGGATACTGCATGTCTTACTCATTCAAATAGTTCACTAATTGAACAACCTTCTTTGGAAGCTAGCCACTTAAAAATTGAACCGACTCGGGTGATAGGAGTAGAGTTCTTTCTCTCCACATTATGTCCATGAAGTGACGGAAACGTAGCGACAATATTCTGGATACTCTCGTACCAATTGGTATCCATTAAAGGGTGGAATTTACTTCCTTGCATAAGTGGATAATTCTCTGGTAAACTTGACTTGTTTTAGTGAGGAACTTCATCAACAGGTACCTCTTTAGTAGTCTGGGCTTTAGTAGCCCTTCGAACCTTCCTGTTGCACTTTTTCCTTTGGTTTCGAGTTAATAGTGCAGTCCTTGAACTTGATCCAATTTCAAATACTGACAGTAGGACAACTAACCCTTCAGCGGGTCTTCAATGATCATAACTTCTTTTCCGTTGGCAGTAGTGGGAACAACAGGCTCGGTAGGTGTTGTGACGATAGTAGTCTTAAACTTCTTATAAGAAGGAAAGTCCTGAAGGCAATTCTAGTTAAATTCAGCAGACGGCTCATAGACTTCTAGAGCGACAAATTTCATCACAACAAACAGAGTTATCCGGAGGATGACCTCAAAATATTCAAATTTGACTCCAAATTTGATGGTAGGAACGACATTGCGGGCAGCTCCCAAGAGAAGGTTTGCCTTGGGCACGCCATTGCAACAGCTTTAAAAAAAGAAAGTTCTAGTGTTAGCTTTTTGGCCAATGCCATGTAATCATAGTGTGAGCACTAAAAATTAACAGAGGTCAATCTATAAACCGGGTAAGTCTGTATTTAATTTATGGATATTTAAAAATTTTAGTAAAAATAATTTGAAATTAAAATTTTTTAATTAATACATAGAGAATTAAAGAGCATGCGCAGCATGACACAATTCGATTTAATTTGCAAATTAGCAAATCAAACTTGAAAGAGAGATGTGAAGTGTTTAGGACTTAATGCGGGACCAACTTTACAATGCACAATGCCAAGGTGGAAATAATCCACCAACACACCTATTGGGGTTTCGACCCTACATGAAGGTTACAAAGTTCTTAATGGCCTCCGGAACCTCTCCGTTCAAAGGTGAGTATACAAATGGCCTTGAAGTACGAAGAGTTTACTGTACTCACCCAAGAAAGAAATGGGTGGAGCATGCCAATGGAAGAAGGTAATTTGGTCCATGAGAGACATTGGCACATTACTGATGTATGATTATATTATTCCCTGATTTAAATAGAGAGAAAAGCCAGTCTCCAACAGAGTTTCCTGAAGCTGTTGGCACTTTTTTGTTTGGTTGGAGGAGTTGCTCGTTGGAAGCTCTCGGCCACCGGAATCGGAATCTCATCTTCAAATATATATATATATATATATATATATATATATATATATATATATATGTATCTATTCCGAAGGATAAACAAAAGACTCGAGGATGAGATTCGAACAAATAAACTAAGAAATATATGACATTTGTTTCATCTGTGAAACCATTTTATTTGCTGACAAATTCCTTTATTTAATATAAAGAATTAAATAGGATTTATATTAAGCTAGGTTCAGGCAAGCTTCCTATAAGTGCAAACCCCTATAGTTAATTACATCTAAGAAAATAAAATTCACCTAAGAAAACTCTTGATAAAAATCAGGAAATGTTATCTTCAAAGAAGACAAAAGGATAGGACTTTTCAACGGAATCAGACAAAGAGGTGTGAAATGGGAATGACTCAAATTTGGAACATTTTATTGTAGAATCCAAAGGAAGAATAACTAGGGGATGTCATAGATCACGAGAAGAACATCAGTGACTTTCCAATCTATGCTATTGTTTAACTTCAGTTTTGAGGAGAAATTATTTGAGTGTTTCATCCTGTCAATTTTATTGTTTAGGGCTTAGATTCATGTGAAACAATCACGTAAATAGCTTAGAGGGTATGAGTATTTATTTCGTGACGAACGACAACCTCAAAATCCTAAGACGAGTTAGAGCTTATATTGTATAGCAAAGCTATACAAAAGCCTAAAAACGAGTTGGGGATTTATGTTGCATAAGGCAGACAACTTTGAAATCTTATGGCTTCTAGTTAATTCTAAGGAAGGATATGTTGTTGTAGTACCTCTAGCTATTGAAAATGTCATGATACCCACCATGCTAGTTCCAAGCTCCTCAACATGGCGAGTTCAAGTTTTCTAGTGTGTCAAGTTATGATGTCAAATCAGATGTCCCTATGGTTTTAGATCTTTAAATGTTATGGGGCATAATAAAGTTGATTAGAGCGACACCGTTTAGGATCCAATGGTTCCCTTATTCTGGTACCACTAACTTCTATTGGAACACTTATTCCCCATAAATTTGTTAAACTCAACTTAATGAGTTCCGTACTTTCATTTATACCGAGGGAAGCCTCATTAGCAACCGTAGGTTACCTCCTCTGAGAGATTCCCGATCATCAAGTAGAGACATTTTAATTTAGTTGTAATTGTTGTTTTTGTGATGTTTGTTATTAAATTGTGAGTTTTCTTATATTTTGAATGTTGTGGAGGTGAATTTTATCTTGGTTGATTTTAGTTTTGATTGACAAATATCCTAGCAGTTTTGGTTTTCATACAGGGTGACATCATTGTTTAACATGCAGGTTTATGTTTTTATGTTCATACATGTAGGTGAGTAATTACAACAACGTACTGAAAAGTAAAGTACAAAAAAATTGCGAGTAAGTAAATCACAATAAAAATGTACCTGGATGGTTTTCCTGTCATCTTCAACTGAAACTCAAAATGCGTGTGAGAGAATTTATAAATTAAAAGCATTTTACGTAGAGCGGGAAGATAAGGTTCCAGTGATCTACCAAACCCTAAATCATATCTTGGTGAGCCCCTATTAATTCATTTGAGGATGATTTCATGAAGAAAAACATACTAAGTTTAGTAGACCTCTGAGGTATTCAGAAGGTTAGGAGGAAGAAACAGATCCATGCTTCCCTCTCACCGCGAGATGAAAAGTCTCGAGCTCATTTAAATTTATTATGTTGCTTAATAATTCATCCTGTAAATATCTCTAGTGTTCAGTGCACATCAATGTTTCAATTATCGCTAAGAGTAAGGTGATTATGATTTTTCATTTAATTTATGTGGGTGAAACCCCTTAAAAGGGGAAAGTTAATGCTATTAAGGCACTTGGATAACTTTAGTTTTAACTTGGGCTTGTAGTGTTTTTTTTTAAAAAAGGTCAAATTCTAATTACATTCACTTTCCTAATCCTCGTTTATCCAAATTTGATTTAACCTGGGTCACAACTAAGCCCTTAAGACCTTGGTGGATAGATTAGTAATTTTTAAAAGAAATTGAATTTTAAGTGCTAGTAATTCATCATCAAAACATTTGAATGTCATTTTAACACCAAATAGGGGTATTAAATTAGTGAGCTATTAACATCCAAACTCATACCCCTTAGCCTAGGATCATTTAATTTAATAGACCTCCAAATTTTAATGATTTAGGAAATTACAAATTTATCCTTTGATTAAGAAAATAGAAATTTGTTTCTACCAATTAATTCCTTATGTTTAAATCATGTGAACATGTTAATTAAGATCAAATATTTCACATTTGTTTTTCTTGAATTAAGCATAAATGTTAATCAAAACCAAATTTCAAAAATTATACCTTTGCTTTCAACGCTCGATCACTTCATAATTCATCAAATTTAATTTAATTGAATTTGAAATTTTTATACTAGCTAACTCATGGGTCCTTTAAGACATCGGTGGAGAAAATGTGATTTTTCAAAATTTAATTTAATTTATATAATTATTTATATGCAAAAATAGAATTTTTTAAAGAAAATTCAATAACTTGACCAAGGCAAAGCCTAATCACTTGAAATTTTGATTGGAAGTAGACTTAGACTAGAGAACAACTTAAACCAAATTTCATGATTCTTTTTATTTTCATTTGAATTTATAGAATTATTTTAATTTCTAGATTATTAATTAATTATTAATATTTAAATGTGGAAAATTAAGTTTTATTATTTACTTAAATCTCTCCAAAGTCATGGAACACAGAGAAAAAAATTTACTATATTTATGATTTTGTTTTGAATTATTATATTTATTTTTTTGTGAGAAATTAAAGAAAATCCTTTCTTAGCCTTTAAAATTTTATTTTAAGCTTTAAAACTCAATATCTTCACTTAAAAAAATTAGGAAAAATATTTAAATTGCTCATAAGAGCTTAGGAAATAATGTAGAACATTTCCATGAATTTTATTAATCTTATGATTTTTATTATTTTTTCATTATTGAAATATTTAAAATATGCTTAAAAATGAAAATTTTACTTTAATTAAAATTTTATTTTTAGAAAGTTACTCTGATCATAGAGAAATCCCAAAAAGAAATTTTATAATTTGTTGAGTTATATTTTAATTATTATGATTTTTTTAGTGTTAAAAGTGTCATTTAACTTAGAAAATCAAATTAGGTTATCAAATGAACTCGAAATGTTTTAAAATTTTTATTGGGAGTTCTTTGAACTTTAATTTACAACAAAAAATTAAAAGCAATTCATTTAGATGTTTATTTTCACAAAATTAATTTCTTTTGTATTTTAGTGTTTTATGAAAATTAGGTGTGTTCTTAATGACTTGGCTCATTAAAAATTTTTCCTAGGGTTCTCTGGTCACAGTGCACCTACAAATATTTTCTTGGATTTTTATAAGTAACATACTAATTGTCATAATTAATTTTACAAATAGATGCATAAACTTGAAAAATATAGACCTCTGTCCATGGCTCTCCTCTGACTTTGGAAAAATCAATGAATTTCCCCCATGATAGAGGCAACAATATGCCAAAATATCAAGCCATGGTGAAATACTTGAATGCATGGAGAATCAAATTACTTAGAATAGTATTTAATTAATTAAAATAAAATGTACATCAAATAAAATTCAAAATATTTCCACATTGCTCTCCTCTTTTCACGGAGCACTAAGATATTTTTATTTTATTTTTGTGATTTGTCTACACCAAGATATGGATTTTTGAAGGCAGGGGACATTTTATAAATTAAAAAATCCCTATTTTCCTACTTAATAACGCGGTGCCATGACATCATACGACGACTCCAAAATCGTGCATGGTGTGCTCTGGTTTGACCCTGCCATCCATGTAGAAGCTGACTCAGCCCGCGCTTTATGTATCAAGATCCCATCCAACGTGATCCTAGTCGTTCGTCTGATACACGCGCCATCCAATTGCTCCACGTCTTCGTCCTCGGCTGGTGTGAACCCGTGACGTTAACCCTAAAACATTAAGATCTCACTCATTTCTCAACCAAACTCTTTCGAGTTTGATCCCATAGACTCATCTAAGCAGAAGAACATATCCATACAGTAAACATGGCATTAAATTAACCCTAATCCCATGGAGAGTCAAAATAGGCTTGGGAAGAGGGGGGAGTCAATATCTTTGCTCCGGGAAGTGAAGCTTCAATTAAAGGTGCTCGACACATTTGTGGAGGTCCAAGGAGGTTAAGAATGAAGCCTCTTGCTATGGTGAAATGCCTAGACCCAAATTCGATCAAGACCAAATTTGGGTGTTGATCAAAGTCTAAGGTAGATGCTCTCTATGAGGGGGCTTTGTCTTCTTTCACTGTGGTGAAGATGTGGGCAGGTTTAATTGAGTTTTGGTGCACTGTGGAGGTGTGACCAAACTTGTCTTGTTTCTGGCCGAAATCAAGCTAAAAAATTAAGCTCCGGTGATGGGAATTAGGGACATGAGGTGGTTGGTTTTCACTGAGGAGGTCTCGAAGAGGTATGGGAGCAATTGGGGTGAGAAAATCTTAGCACCCCATTTTTGTCCATGGCTGGAAAGGGGAGCTTAAGGCATGGCTTTGGGAGCAAAAGCCTGCTAAGGTGCTGGGCTAAGGAGCTCTAAGGATTAATTAGGGTGAGCTGGACCCTAGGGTTGAGATTGGGTTTGATTTAGGGATGGTGCCCCTTGATTTTGAGGTGCTCCATCAACTAGGATGGCTAACAATGCTAGGGGAGGTGGCTAGGATGTCAGGTAAGCTAGTGGGAGGGTTAATTATGATTAACCCTCAATAGCAAGTGATGATGGGGGAGATTTTAGGTCAAAGCCCATAAATGGGCATGAATCCCTTAATTTAAGGATAATGGTAAACATGGCTTGTTTAAGGGGGTTTAGCTTGGTTTTTGGAGTTTGTTCAGTAGTTGTAGAGTCATCAATTTGGTGGCTTTAGGGTGGCTAGGCTAATTTTGGTGTATGGGTCCAATGTGGGCCTAGATAACCAAAGATTAGGTTTGGGTTAGGCTAGCCATGACTTGCAGCCCAATTAATGGATCAAAATTGTGTTTATGATTGTAATGAAGGTTTTTAGTGAAGGATTGAAATGATTTTGAGTTCAATTTGGGGTTCAATTTAAAGGATTTTGGAATTTCGGTCAATTTGGGAATTGTTGGGCTAGACTTGGGTCTAGATCGGGCTAGGCTTGGGCGGACCCAAATTGATTGTTAAGAATGATCTATAGGAACATCATGAAGAGCTTTCAACATAAATTAGGTGTCAAATTTGGGGTTAGGGCAATCAATTTGGTGGAATTTTGAGGTATGGCCAACTAGAAGGAGAATTTGGGAAATTTTGGATTTGGGTCAAAATATAAATGAAATTAGAACTTCACCAAGTCCATATGAAGGTTAAATTTAATGTGTAGGATTATTATGAAGAGTTTAGGAGTTAAATTATTGCAAATTTAGTAGGTTATGGGGTTCAATTTGGTGAGATTAAGCCATTGGGCCAAAATTGGGTCTTTGACGTTGATCAAAATTGAGCTCAAAGTATGGGCCAATTAGGCTTGGATTTTGTTTAGAATGGTCATATGAAATTTGAATCTAAGTTTAGAACTAAAATTGAAGAAAATTGGGCTCAAATTGATGGACATTTGAAGTAAATTTAGGGAAATTGGGCCCTCAAAGGCTATTTGGGGGGTTTTGGTCAAAATTGTCAAATTGGCTAAATTGGGTTCAATCAAAGGGTCTAAATTGGTTTTAGAGACATTTGCTGTGATTTTGGAGGTTTTAGGAAAATTTGGGGTGCCAATAGTATTTAGGGAATTTGGGGGGATTTATGGGCAAAAGACCAAGTTGATCATTTGGGTAGGGTTGCGGTACCAACCACCACATATGAGCTATGGACAAATGGAAAACCCATTTAGGCCCTTTATACACTAGTCTTAGCTAAACCCTATCCTAGGGCAGTGGGTTTAGGGGACTATATACATGAGTCTCCTAAAAAAATCAAGGGATCAAAGTCAAGGAATTTTGGGTTTAGGGTTGTGAGTGATTGTGAGGGAAAGTGAGTGCTATAGCTTCAGACCAGCACCCAGAGCCAACCTTAAGCTCAAGAAGTCCTAGGGGTACTCTCCTTAAGCTAACACATAGTCACCCCACCTACTAAGTGATAGAGTTTTGGACCAATATGTGGCACTTCAAGTTGAGCAAAGACGAGGGTAAAATTTCTAATGATGAGGGTTCCTTTTCAAGTTTTCTATGAATAGCTAGACCATAGGTTACTAAAGAGGGAAAACTAAAACTCAACCAAAAGTGAGGTCAACAACTCTAGATTCTATTGATGGTCTCAAGAATGCTGGACCATATTGGTTTTCTGTCACCTTCTACAAACCTGCTTTGTCTAGTATTAAGACCGAATTCGTTCTTGATGTGCAAAAATTTTTCTAGGGGGTTGATCCACCAAGATATTTTACAGCTTCAAAAATTACATTAATTATTAAAAAACAAGATTAGGAGAAATTGGGGGGACTTTAGATCAATCAGTTCAACCAATGTGATCTCTAAAATCATCAGCAAAATCTTAGTCTTCAGGTTACAACCCCATCTGCATAATCTGATTTGTGCCAATCAAGCTGCCTTTATGAAAGGAAGATCTATCTCTGATGATATTGTGTTGGCTCAAGAACTCTTTCTGGATATAGATAGAAGATGTTTTGAGAAAAATGTTATTTTTAAACTTGATCTCAAGAAGGCCTATGCCACCATTAAATGAGATTTTATACTACGGACTCTTCTTGTTAGGGGCTTCCAAGCTGGCTTTATATAACTTATTCATAAGTGGCTCCATTAAAATGCTCACTTTGTATTGGTGAATGGGAAATTTCATGGTTTTTCAGTGCCTCTAGGGGCATTAAACAAGGTGGTCATTTGTCTCCAACTATTTTTATCCTAGCTTTTGATTATCTATCTAGGCTTCTCAATCATCTATTTGTTAAATCTCCCTATTTTGCCTACAAAATAAAGCCCAATATTGACATCATTCATCTCTCCTAAGCTGGTGATATCATATTATTCTCTAATGCTTCGAAGGTTGTTGTATAGGCTATTTTTCAGGGCCTCAATCATTTTCAACTAACATCAGGAAATGGAGCTAAATCACCAAAAATGCTGAATAATTCTCAGCGCTAAGTCCAAAGTTCAAACCAAGCATTGGATCACAAATTATATTGGATTCTTGATTTCTCCACTACCTATCACTTACTTGGGTGTTCAACTGATTAAGGGTAGGACAAAGCAAACCTAATTTAATGACATTATTAAAAAGAATAAAGCTCAACTACAATGCTGGACTAATTCATTTATTTCAAATGTGGGGATGATCACTTTAGCAATCTTATAGCTTTTTCAGCTTAAACTTTGCAAATGTTATGCATGAAGAAAAGTTCGCAGGTCTCTTTAGGGAGGATTTTCAACAAATTGCTTTGGGTTGGGCAAAAAATGTAGTTCCACTAGCTTACTTGTCATAAACTATGCAAAACCATACAGGTTGGAAGACTGGGTTTGAAAAGCTTTCAACACTTAAGCTTTATCAACCTCTACAAATTATGGATCAATTTTAGGGCACAAAACTATCTTTGGTCAAAATTTATATGGTTAAATAATGTAAAAGTATTCACCCCACATTTGTCACTAAGAAGTTAAGAGATTCCAGACTTTGGGCATAGCTATTCTCCATCAAAGATCAAGTTGAAGAACTATTCATCTGGGAGTTATGGGAGGGCAAAATTAATTTCTTGTTGGATCAATGGAATTGCTAGGGTGACAAGCTCTATTAGGATAACACTTGTAGCTGCTACACAAGTCAGGCGAAAGACTATAGGATAGATAACCAGTGGAACTGCAGATTGCTGGAAACTTTATTAACCCCTTCCCTTACACATGAGGTAGTGAACACACCAATCTTTTTTAGTCAAAAAGATAAATTTGTAACCAAGCAATGACCTTCACAAAAGATCTCTTTATTTATATATCACAAATTCTTTCAATGGAATCCAGTGAGCTGGGGTAAATAAATTTGGGTATAGCTGCACACGCCATCCATGTATTTTTTCAATTGTAGGCTCTGGCTAATGCTGCTACCTACAGATGAGATTTTGAAGCTTAAATGGTTAAGGGACCTTCATGTTGCTGCCTCTGTAATGCTTATGAGGAGTCTCTAGACCATTTATTTTTTCAATGTCTTTTCTTTCAACAAGTTTGGTCTGGCCTCTTAGATCAGTTGAAGGTGGACAGGTTTAGAAAGAGATGGGACAAACGTTCTCTTTTCTGGTCTGATTAGAATGAAGCCAAGTTTTCTGTTATTCCATGCATTGTTGCCTGGTTTATTTGGATGTCTAGAAACCAATCTAAATATGATGAGAAGCAGCCTTCGGTGAAGGGTGTGGTCATAAACTACACATCTTATATCCAAAAGCTTATCAAGCAATATAAATTCCATAATATTTGCTTGAATTAAGTTCCTAATGATAAACTGTGGACCCCTCCCTACCTTATTTGTTGGACTCCTCGTTTGGCTAATTGGTTAAAAGTTAACACTGATGGTAGTTACTCAAATGGAGATCCTGACATTAGGGAAGTGTTTAAAAACTCAAACGGGAAGTGCTTCCTGCACTTTTACTCTCCAACTGTGGCAATGGATCACTTGGAAGCTGAGATGATTGCTATTTATTAGGCCATCTACATTGTGAATATTTCTAAGGTTTCTCACCTATTGGTGGAATCTGATAGCCTTACATGCATCAAGATTTTGAAGAAGTTAGAGACTCCTCCTTGGCACATTCAGAAATGGACGAGCAAAATCCTACCTTATTTTAAATCTATCTCTACTATACCCACTCACACTCCAAGAGAAGGCAATGGTCCTGCACATTGGCTAGCTACTTTTGGAAGGAATTCTGAGTTGAGTTCTGTTAGTAACTACATTCCTTCACCCTTAGATTTTCAAGCCATAGGAATAAGTAGTCTATTTCACATCTCAAGATCATCTAGCTGTATTTTACTTTAAGTAAATATATATAGCCCAAGAGGCAATTTTTTATATATATATATATATATATATATATATATATAGATATATATATTGTTGAGCTCACTTTTGGTTGAAGTCTAGTTTCCCATTTAGTAGCCTAGAGTCTAGGCATAGGACTTTCTTGATGACTATTTCTAGAGGACAGGAAAAAGAACCCTCACCAATTGAAATTTTATACTCTTCTTTTCTCAACTTGAATTCCTTATACTGGTCATAACCTCTAGCACTTAATAGGTGGAGCCATTATAGGAGAGCTCAAAGAGAGTTCCCATAGGACTACTTGACCTTAGATCAACCGTTTGGTGGTGTGGTCTTGGTTTCTCTCACCCACTCACTTGCACATTACACTTCTACTCACTACCGTAAGCCTAAGTCTACCTAGCTTTGAGCCCTTGACAGTTTGAGAGACTCATGTAGAAGGTCCCCTAGACCCACTTGCCTTAGGCTAGGGCTAGGTAAGACCAGTACATGGAGGACCTAAAGTATAGAATTCCATTGGCCCGTAGCTCAAATGGGGTGGTTGACACCTCAATTTCACCAAAATACCTAAATTTATTTAAAAATAAACTGAAACCATTTGAAACCACTCAAATTGCCAAAAACATTCCAAAAATTAGCAAAATTACTAAAATACCTTTGAAATTACCAAAATTACCAAAATAACCTTGCTGGTCTAAACTTTCCCAAAACCCTTAAAATCATTCTAAATTTACCCAAAACTAATTTGGACTCTTCAATTGAGCCCAATTTGACCTATTTTGACAAAAAGTCCCAAATTACCTTTAAAGGTCGAATTACCCCAATTCACCCCAAATGTCCACCAATTTAATCCCACTTTCCTCGAGTTTCAATTTTAAACACAAATTCATCAAGACCAAAATCAGTTCAAACCAAATCTAGGCCCAATTGATTCACTTTGGAACCCAATTTTAGCCCAAGTCAATAAGCCCCAATTAGACCCAAAATCAAAATCTCACTCAATTGAACCCCAAATCTATCCAATTGCCTCAATTTTTCATCATAAACTCTTCAAAACACTTCCACATACCAACTTGAACCTTCAATTGTTCTTGGTCAAGCCCCAATTTTACTCAAAACCAACTTGAACTAAAACCCCAAATTTTACCCAAAGTTAGCCATGTCTTCAAATTTTACCAAATTTAATGCCCAAATCCTAAAATTACACCCAATTAATGTTGAGAAATCTTCAATACATCCCTCTAGACCTCTTTGAACTCTTAATTTGGACTTAACCCAACTCTAGCCTAACCTAAACCCAAGTTTAACCCAACACACCAAAATTGATTAAATGCTCAAAATCATTCAAATTCACTCCAAATCCTTTCTGAACTCTTTATGAAAATCATCTACAATAAGTTGCTCAATCAATTGAGTCCAATGTTGTGACTAGCCTAACGCAAACCAAACTTCAAGCTAATTTGACCGAAATTGATTCCATGCACCAAATTTGACGAAGTCATGCCAAATTGATCAAGACAAAGCTTCTACTACTAACTTCTGGACCCTAGTGACGATGTTAGACTCACCTAACCCACCCTATTTGAGCTATGGACCAATGGTCCCTTGATTTAGAGGGTTTCACACATTTTGGGCCTAAATAAAAATATCCTTGCCATCATCACTAACCATTAGTGGTTAACAATCATAAACCCTCTCCTGGCTCCCCTGACTTTTTTGGCCACCACCACTAGGCTTGTTGGTTGGCCTACTTGTTGGAAAACACCAAAATCAAGATCCACCCCCAAGCTTAAACTCCAATTTTGAATTCCTTGACTTGGCACACTCTAATTGGATATTTATGCTACTCAGACCTCCACATAAGCAACTTTTTTCACCGAATGGCTAGCCATGGTGGCCTCTCCTTTTCCTTTATTTAAACACCCATTTTTATGGCCAAAAAAAGCGAGAACCAAATTTTGTGGGTAAACTCTACCAAATTGCTTCCAGAGCCCCTCCAAGACTCTCTAATCTCATTGCAACCATCTCCTGGCCATTTCCCCCACCACCTAAGCCCAATTTATGAGCTCAAAATAGGGATAATTTTTTGCCATTATGTAAAATCCCCTAAACTTCAAATTGATCTACTCTTGAGCTTCCTTAGAGCAAGATAGGAAGATTCCCATTGAAATCCCCCTCAGTTGAGCTCTCTAAACAACTACTAGACCAAGGCTGCACCCCATTTTATTGAACTTCTACTTAGAGCTTACAATAGAGGAAATCAACACATCTAGGAGGTTCGTTGGACTCCATTGAAGCTTCCATAGGCATTTGATTAAGGCGTCCCCTCTCAGACAAAGGTATAGGCCACTAACCGTAATCATGAGCTCAATTTTAACCAAATGTGAAGTGAATTTAGGTTTCATAGTTTTTTAACTGTATGGATGTGTTTTTATTTAGTAGATAAAAGTTTAGGAACAAGGCCCATAAATTGGGCTGAGTATCAAGCGAGATCTTAGGTCTAAAAGTTCAACGACTCATAGGTTTGGCTCATCTGAGATGATGATGGAGGACCATTCAATGGCATGTGTATTGGATGGACAAAAATTTTAAATATATAAATTGAAATACCACTTAGAAAATTATGAGGCAAATTTTAGTAGGTTTTTTGTGGTCAGAAAAGTCAAGGAAAAAGTCATGATGGTTTGAATAGTTTTGTAATCTTCAATATTTAATTAATTGTATATATCTTGTATTAATTTATATAAATTAAATAAAAATAAAAAATAAACAAAATCAATTCCACATTGTGCATAAAAATCTTATTAATCCACTGTAAAAATGTGAAAATTATTTGATTAACTCTGGGCACTAAAGTTGATTTTCTAAGAAACATTGTATTTTAATAAAAAATAATTAGATTAAATTAATTAAACTTAACAAAATTCTGAAAAGTGATTTTCTGAGTTCCTTGTGATCAGGACCACTTAGGAAAAGTAAAAGTAATTTTCTGAAAAAAAAAACTTGATTCTTAAACTTTATTTTGAATTTAAAAAATAAAAAAAATTAAAATTTTTCAAAAATAGAAAAATATTTACAAATTTCTCTAATGGTTTCCTGATCACTTAAGACTCATTAAATAATTTTTCCTAATTGTTTAAGTTAAAAATAAATTTTTAAAGGCATAAAATGTATTTTCCTATTTTTCTCATTAAAATAATTGTAATAAATAAATTAAAAATAATAAAAGTATAAAATTTATTTCTTCAAGTTTTTTGGACTCAGGGAGGTTTAATAAAAATATTAAAAATAGATTTTTGTAAATAAAATATATTTTCCATACAAATTAAGTCATAAAAAATCATTAAATAATTATAAAATAATGATTAAAACTTAATTCAAAAAATCATAGCATTTTGCCTAAGTGTTTTCTCTGAGCTAAAGTAACGTCAAATACTTTTCTCATAATCCAAAAACCTTATTTTGATTTCTTAAAGAAATTAATTTTGAAAATCTTATTTTCTAAATTAATATAATTATTTAATTTAAATATAAGTTTAAAAAACCACATTTAATTACTCGATGGATTGGGTATTCTAAAATCTCTTAAGTCATTTGAATGGTGCTTTATGAGTTATGAGGTGAAAAGGCCTATGGGTAAAGTGGTAATTTTAGGAATTTGGTTCTTAATAAAATTTTAGAATCAACCAAAGGGAAAGTGAGCAATTTTGATCTTAATGAACATATTTGGGTGATTGAAACATAATTGGTAAAAGGTAGATACCAACTTGCCACTTTTTCCATAATAATAAAAATTTATGATTTTTCTAAATTATTAGATTTGGAAGTTAATCAAAATTAAATGATTTCCAAGTGATGGACTTAAACTAAGGAGATAATGTTTCACTTATGATCAAGTCCATAATTAATGATGATCTAACTTCTTCTAATTAGAATCCATATCACCTAAATTAAAATTTAAATATTTGTTAATCCTTCTCCAATTAGGTTAAAGAGATTGGTAGTGACCTAGGTTTGATATTTAATTCATTTAATGGGATTTAGAGGATAACATGTTTGATGATTAACACTACAAGCCTAGATTTATTGATAGTTACAAAATTCCTTAATGAGTGGAACTTGCCTTAGGGGCATTCACCTACATAAATGAAATATCAATTGACAAATTGAGTATCCTATCCTTGAGTTGATTAAAATGCCAAAGTTCACTAAGTAATGGAGTAATTTTAATTTGACATGGGATGATTAGTAGAACAATATGATAAATCAAAATGAACTCAAATGTTTTAAGGGATCTTTAAAGTAGTTCAAGGTCATTCCATAAACACTTTATATTCTCTTGAATATTTTGAAGGACAAATTAAACTTGTTAAATCTTGTTCTAAAATCATTCAATAAGATCTTTAAGGACTTAGTAAGTCATAGTTTGGAGTTTTTTAGCTACAACTTGGTTTACTCTTGCAATTTATTTAACTTTATGCAAAATTATATATATGTTGCAAAGGCTAATCTTTTAGTTGGAATGTCGAGAAGATGACATATACTCTTTTATAGTGTTATTTAATTTCTGTCATTTTATTTTCTACAAATATTATAAACTGCTTGGGTGAATACCTCACTTCACTTGGAAAATCAAAACAAATTCTTTCAAAAATTGATCAACATTTTCAATTCCTAAAACAAACATTTACTTGTTTCAATGGTAAACATAAATCCTTTGAAACTTCAATAAATATAAAATGTCATTTTGAATTTATGAGAGTCCCTCGGAGGAGGTAACCCACAGTTGCTAACGAGATCTACCTGGTTTAAATGGGTTTTATAACTCATTTAAGCTAAGTAAATTCAAATCAAAATAGTGATACTAGAATGAGAGAACCGTTGGATCCTAACCGGAGTCGCTCTAATCAACTTTAACCAGCCCATAATATTTAAATAACTATAACCTTAGGAAACACTTGATTTCACATTATGACTTGACACATTAGAAAACTTAAATTTGTTATGACGAGTTTGGAGCTAGCATTATGGGTAGCACGACCATCTTCAATAGCAAAACAATTCTACACTAGCTAAACCATTCATTAGAGTTAAACAACAAGCTATAGGACTTCAAGGTTGTCTGCTTATTGCAACATAAATCCTTGACCTATAGTTAGGCCTTTGTATAGCCCTGTTATACAATTGAAGCCCTAACCCATTTTAGGATTCTGATGTTATCGTTCGGTGTGACCTAAGGCCTCATATCTTCTAGGGTATTTCTGTGATCGTTTCAAACGATTCTAAGCCTCTAAGCCCTAATTAATAAAATTGTTAGAATGAAACACTTAAATATTTCTCCTCTAAATTGAAACCAAACCGTAGGGTAGATAAAGAAGTCACTGAGATTCTCCTCAAGATCTATGACATCCTCTAATTCTTCTTCCTTTGGATTCCAAAAAGAAAATGTTCAAAACTTGAGCCATTCCCATTTAACACCTCTTGCCCAAACTCGTTAAAAAGTCCTACCCTTTGAACTTCTTGAAGTTAATATCCCTTGAATCTTATCTAGAGCTTTCTTAGGTGACTTCAGTTATCTAAGATGTAATTAACTATAGGAGCTTGCCCTTATAAAAGCTTTTTTGAACCCAGCTTAATATGAACCCTATTTAATTTTTTATATTAAATTAGGGAACTTGTCAGCTTATAATAAAGTGGTTTTGCAGACCAAACAAATGTCATATATTTCTTGGTTTATTTGATTGAGCCTTACAGTCAAGCGATGTGTCTATCTCTCGGGATGGATAACAACAAGTTTTTCCCTTGTCACCAGTTAAGTTTGATATGAGTCTCAGAGCTTTACTTCCCAGTGTAACAAGTATATATTTCCCCGCTACCTCTTGGGTTGGATGTGAGTACCAGCGCTTTCCTCCCCGACGTAACAGGTATTTCCATTATCACCACTAAGGTTGGACATGGGTCCCAAAGCTTTCCTTACTCGTGTGATAAATATATTTTCTCACCACGTCTTGGGTTGGATGTGAGCCCTAGTATTTTCCTCCTCAATATAGCACGTATTTCCCTTGTCACCACTTAGGTTGGATATGAGTCCCAAATCTATTATTCCTTTTGTGACAAATAAATTTTTCGCTACCACTTATGTTGGATATGAGTCTCACAGCTTTCCTTCCTTGTGTGACAGATATATTTTCCCGCTACCTCTTTGGTTGGATGTGAGTCCAAGTGCTTTCCTCCCCAATGTAGCGGGTATTTCCCTTGTCACCACTTAGGTTTGATATGAGTCCCAGAGCTTTCCTTTCTAGTGTGACAGATATATTTCCTGCTATCACTTGGGTTGGATATGATTCCTAGTGTTTTCCTTCCCAACACAGCGATATGTTTTCAATCAACTCTTGAGTTGGATGTCAGTCCTTGTACTTTCCTTCTCAATCTACTCTTTCTATCACCTCTTGGGTTTGATGTGAGTCCTAAAGCTTTCCTCTATAATGTGACACATATCTTTCAGATGGATTTAAGACCACCTTAGATGGAGTAAGAGATCCTATTCTCATCTTTCCAGACTGGTTTAAGAGCACCTTTAATGAAGTAAGGCATTCAATTTTCTACCCATCCCTTTGAGATATGTTTAAGACCACCTTAAATGGAGTAAGGCATCCTATTCTCATATCTTTGTGTTAGGTTTAAGACCACCTTAAAATGAGTAAGGCATCCTATTCTCATCTTTTTTGGATAGGTTTTAAAACCACCTTAAATGGATTAAGACATCAAATTCTCTACCGATATCTTTGAGATATGTTTAAAACCACCTTAAATGGAGTAAGGCATCTTATTCTCAAATTTTTGAGATAGGTTTAAGACCACCTTAGATGGAGTAAGACATCTTATTCTCATCATTCAAGATCAATTTAAGACCACATTACATGGAGTATGACATCTGATTCTCTACCCATATCTTTGTGATAAGTTTAAGACTAGCTTAAAAGGAGTAAGGAATGCTTTTCTTAAATCTTCGAGATAGGTTTAAGACCACCTTAAATAGAGTAAGGCATCTTATTCTCATCTTTGAGATTGGTTTAAGACCCCCTTAAATAGAGTAATACATACAATTCTCTAGCCATATCTTCAAGAAAGGTTTAAGACCACCCCAAATAGAGTAAGGCATTCTATTATCATCCTTTAAGATTGGTTTAAAATCACCTTAAATGGAGTAAGACATCCTATTCTCATCTTTCAAGATCTGTTTAAAACCACCTTAAATGGGTTAAGGCATCCGATTCTCTACCCATATCTTCCAGATAAGTTTAAGACCACCTTAAATGGAGTAAGGCATCCTATTCTCATCCTTTAAGAACAATTTAAGACCACCTTAAATGGAGTAAGGCTTTTGTATCTCTACCCATATCTTTGAGATAGGTTTAAGACCACTTTAAATGGACTAAAGCATCCTATTCTCAAATCTTCGAGATAGGTTTAATAACACCTTAAATGATGTAAGGCATCCTATTCTCATCCTTTGAGATCAGTTTAAGACCACCTTAAAGGAAGTAAGGAATCCAATTCTCTATCCAAATCTCCAAGATAGGTTTAAGGCCACCTTAAATGGAGTAAGGCATGATATTCTCAAATCTTTGAGATCTGTTAAGACCACATTAAATTAAGTACTGCATCTAATTCTCTTTCTTAGGTTGATACCTAAATTTTAATTCCCATATAGGGGTTAGTACCTAAATTATGATTACCACCTAACCAAAATCTTGCAATCAAAATCTTGACATTTAATTTTCATGGTGATCGTCATGGTCATATTCAAAATTTCATTCCTTTTAATCCTCGCGAGAGTTCAAATCTTCAATTTTTATCGAGGGTTCACATACCAGCTCCCCAGCAGAAGCACCTGTCACTGAATTCTCCACTTCGCTCTAAGCATATTGGCTTAGACATCTGTGTTGGTTTTGTTGATCTCTTCGGTCAATGCCAATATACGTGGTGTGCTTGCCCAACACACCACACCTAATGGGGGTCCATTTATTGACCTCACTTTTGGTTGAGGCCAGTTTCCTCTTTAGTAGCATAGAGTTTAGGCATAGGACTTTTTTGTTGACTATTTCTAAAGGACTAGAAAAGGAACCCTCACCATTAGAATTTTAAACCCTTCTTTGCTCAACTTGAATTCCTTATACTGGTCGTAACCTCTAGCACTTAATAGGTGGGGTAATTATAAGAAAGCTCAAGGGGAGTTCCCATAGGATTACTTAGTGGTGTGGTCTTGGTTGCTCTCACCCACTCACTTGCACTTTACACTTTGACTCACTACCTTAAGCCTAAGTCTACCTAGCTTTGACTCCTGGCCCTTTGGGAGACTCATGTAGATGATGTACTAGATTCATTAGCTTTAGGCTATGGCCTAACAAAGACTAGTGCATGGAGGACCCAAAGTATAGGATTCCATTGGTCTGTAGCTCAAATAGGGTGGTTGGCACCTCAATTTCACCAAAATACCTAACTTAGCCTTTTATCCCCAATTATACCTAATTTACAAAATTGCCCTTGAAACTCCAAAATTCCCATATTCACCCAACATACCTAAATTTGTTCAAAAATCATCTCAAATAAATTGAAACAACCCAAATTTACCAAAATAACTAAAATACCCCTCAAATTCTCATAATTTCACCCAAAATACCTAAATTATGATGGATTACTTGGCTCATTTTAATTATATAAATTGAAATACCACTTGGAAAATTATGGGACCAAGTTTAATAGGTTTCCTGTGGTCTGAAAAGTTTAAGAAAATGTCATGATAGTTTGAATAGTTATACAAATTTCTATTTTTAATTAAATGTATATTTATTGTCTTAATTTATTTTAATTAAATATAAATAAAAAATCAACAAAATCAATTCCACATTGTGCATGAAAATCATATTAACCAATTCTGAAAATTTGAAAATTATTTGATTAATTTTGGGCACTAAAGTTGATTTTCTAAGAAACATTGTATTTTGTACAAAAAATATTTATATTAAATTAAATACACTTAAGAAAATTATGAAAAGGGATTTTCTTGAGTTCCTTGTGATCAAGAGCACTTAATAAAAAATGAAAGTAATTTTTGATAAAATACTTGATTTTTTAGCTTTATTTTCAATTAAAAATAATTAAAAACTTCCAAAAACAAAAAAAAAATATTTAAAAATGTTCATAATTGTTTTCTGATCACTTGGGACTCATTAAAATATTTTTTGTAGTTTTTCTATGTTAAAAATAAACTTCTAAAAGCTTAAAATGTATTTTCCTATTTTTCTCATTAAAATAATTGTAATAAATAAACTTAAAATAATAAAAGTATAAAATTTATTTCTCCGAGTTCTTTGGACCATGGAGGTTTAATAAAAATATAAAAATGATTTTCTTAAATAAAACATATTTTCCATTCAAATTAAATCCTAAAAACCATTAAATAATTATAAAATAATGATTAAAACTTAATTCAAAATATCATAGCATTTTGCCTATGTGCTTTCTCTCACGTAAGGTAACCTCTAATACTTTTCTCATAAACTAAAAACCTTATTTTGATTGCATAAATAAATTAATTTTGAAAATCCTAATTTCAAAATTAAAATATTTATTTAATTTAAATATAAATTTGAAAAACCACATTTTTCCTTTGATGTTTTAAGTACTCTATGGATAGGGTATTCTAAAACCTCTTAAGTCGTTTGAATGGTGCTTCATGAGTTATGAGGTGAAAAGCTCCAAGGCTAAAATTATCATTTTAGAACTTTGGTTCCTTAATCAAAATTTATGTTTAAGCAAAGGGAAAATGAGTAATTTTGATTGAAACTTAATGGGTAAAAGGTAGAACCAACTTGCCACCTTTTCCATAATAAGAATAAAATTATGAATTTTGTAAATTATCACATTTGGAAGTTAATCAAAATTAAATGATTTCGAAGTGATGGACTTAAACCAAGGAGATGATGTTTCACTTATGATCAAGTCCACAATTAATGATGATCTAACTTCTTTTAATTAGAATCCATATCATCTAAATTAAAATTTTAATTATTGTTAGTCATTCTCCCACTAGACTGAAGGGCTTAATAGTGATCTAGGTTTGATATTTAGTTCATTTAATGGGATTTAGAGGATAACATGGTTGATGATTAACACTACAAGCCCAGTTTTAGTGAAGGCTACAAACATCCTTAATGACTAGAACTTGCCTTTGGGGCATTCACCTACATAACTTTTAAGTGAAATTTGAACTAACCAATTGAGTATCGTGCCCTCGGGATGATTAAAATGCCAAAGTTCACTAAGTGATCGGGTAATTTTAATTTGACCAGTGTTGGTTAGTAGAACAATTTGATAAGGTAAAAATAAACTCAAATGTTTCAAGTGATCTTTAAAGAAGTTCAGAGTCATTCCCCAAACACTTTAAAATCTCTTGAATCTTTTGAAGGACAAATTAAACATGTTATATCTTGTTATAAAATCATACATTAAGATCTTTCAGAAGTTAAAAAGTGAAAGTTTGGAGTCTATTAGCTACAACTTCATCTATTCTTGCAATTTATTTAAATTTCTGCAAAATTATATACATGTTGTAAAAGCTAATCTTTTAGCTGGAATGCCAAGAAGATGAAAAATACATTTTTATAGTGTTATTTAATAACTGTCATTTTACTTTTTGAGAATATCATAAACTACTTGGGTGAATACCTTACTTCACTTGAAAAATCAAAACAACTTCTTTTAAAAATTAATCACCATTTTCAAAACCTAAAATGAACCTTTAATTGTTTCAAAGGTAACAATAAATCCTTTGAAACTTCACTAACTTTAAAATGTCATTTTTAATTTACGGGAGTCCCTCGAAGAAGGTAACCCATGTTTGCTAACGAGATGTCGACAGTTTAAATGAGTTTCATAACTCGTTTAAGCTAAGTAAATTAAAAAAAATAGTGATACCAGAATGAAGGAACCGTGGGATCCTAACCAGTGTCGGCCTAATCAACTTTCACCCCCCATAATATTTAAATAATTATAAACTTAGGAAACACTTGATTTGAAAGTATGAATCGATATACTAGAAATATTAAACTTGCTACGACAAGGAACTTTGAGCTAGCATTGTGGGCAACACGACCATCTTCAACATGAAAACATGTATACACCACCTAAACCATTCCGTAGAATTAAATAACAAGCCATAGGACTTCCGAGGTTGTCCGCTTATTGCGACATAAATTGTCAACCTATCTTTAGGCCTTTGCATATCCCTGCTATGCAATTTAAGCCCTAACCCATTTCAGGATTCCAAGGTTGTCGTTTGGTACGATTTAAACTCTCATATCTTTTAGGCTATTCGTGTGTTTGTTTCACACGAATGTAAGCCCTAATTAAAAAAAAATGGCAAGATAAAATACTTAAATATTTTTTCCTCTAAATTGAAACCAAATCATAAGGTTTATTGGGAAGTAGCTGAGGTTCTCCTAAGGATTTTTGACATCCCGTAGTTTTTCTTCCCTTGGATTCCAAAAATAAAAAGTTCCAAACTTGAGTCATTCCTATTTCACACCTCTTTGCTCTATCTCGTTGAAAAGTCATACCCTTTGAGCTTCTTAAAGATAATATCCCCTGATTCTTATCAAGACATTTCTTAGCTGACTTCAGTTATCTAATATGTAATTAATTATAGGGGCTTGTCCTTATAGGAAGGTTTTTCGAAGACAAGTTAATATAAAACCTTTTTAATTTTTCATACTAAATATGGGAACTTTTCGGCTTATAATTAAATAATTTTGCATACCAAACAGATGTCATATATTTCATAGTTTATTTGATTATGTCCGGCGACCGACACCTTCCATAAGACCCTCCCCTAAAATTGTGCCGACATATATATATATATATATATATATATATATATATTTTTCACAAGGAGATGCATTTGTCTCCCTACATGTTGATTAAAGAGCTGGAGACCTTTTAATTTAATACATTAATCATCAGTCCTCCCAAAAAAGCTACACAAACAATAGTTTGCCAAGAAATAAAACCCCAACTAACATTGAGTGCAAAATCCGAAGATAAAGAGGGGAAAGAAAAACCATAGCAGAGGAATAAATAGTCACTTAAGATCTTGGTTAACAATTCTAAAATGTGGGGCGTCAATCCTGTCACCCTGTAGTAAAAATTGAAGGGTGCAGGGAGGGGAAACAGCAACAGAGAACTCCTTTAAGTTGTAAGCTTGTCTGACAAACCAATTTGCAGGCTGGTTTCCCTCTCTATAGATAAAAGTATATTATACATTTAACTGTGAAGATATTTCTCTAATCTTTTTGATCCAATAAGTAAGGTGCCAGGGTGTAAGCTCCTCATCCTTCAATTCTTGATTACAGCAGTAAAATCCACTTCTAACCATAAGTTGTACCAGCTAGACATTTTGGCAATTTGTAAAGCCCAGTAGACAACCACTAATTTAGTTTCAACAGCATCAGTAGCCACAATGGGGATGTGGAAGTATAATAAGCATTCCCCTAAGTGATTTCTGTAGACACCCCCAACACCTGCTCCTAACTTATTGAAGCTTCCATCAGTATTTACCTTGACTGTGTGGTAACCAGGAGGTTTCCAGAAAAACCTATGAACATAAATCTTGTCTGGTTGTCCCGAAGAGTAAGAGTTAGAGATGTTAGGAAATCTTCTAAACTCAATCATCTTGTGAACATAGGAAAGGCTATTTCTGACTATCTTCTCAATTTTTTGTTTACCTTCTTCAAACTTAACCTTGTTTCTTTCCATCCAAATAAACCATGCAACAATGAGAGGTATAGAAGCATAATTCCTCTTATTCCATGTCTGCCAGCAAGTGGTGATATTATCCCAAGTAAAGAGGTTTTTGTCAATATTCAAGTGGGATAGCAGTTGGTGCCAGACAAGCTGTACAAAGTTGCATTCAAAAAAAAGATGGGTCAATGATTCCTCCTCCTGAATACAAAACCTACATATAGAAGGCCCCTTATACCATTTAGTTTAAGAATATCATCAGTAGGGAGGAGATTATGAAAGACCCTTCAACAGAAAAAAGACATTGTGGGGGACAAAAATTGCTCCAAATAATTTTGCTCCATGGTAGGTGTTCCCATTGGAAAATTTTAGAGTAGATGGCTTTGGTAAGGCTTTGATTTGAGAAAGACTGCCAAACAATTTTTATAGGCTTTCTTCTGTTCATATTGATGCTGGCAATTTTTGCTGTAGAATTGGCATGAAAAATTTATGAATGTTTAAGTAAAGACCAATCATCATCCACCCAACAGTCAGCCACCTTGAGGTCAGAGTTAGGGGTGCTACAGATAGGGGACAACCAATCTTTAGGACACCAATTATCAAGCCAGAAATTTATGTCTCCTTTCCCCAAATCCCAAATGAACAGGTTTTCAGTAGTATGTCATATATTTAACATCTTTCCCCAAATTTTGGAGTCCCCTATCTTTCTTTCAACAAGTGTGGGGTGCTGATCTCTACAATATTTTCCTATCATGAAAAGAGCCACAGAGAAGTATGAGCTATGAACTTAATCCAAAGCTTGCATAAGTTGATTTGGAAAAGCTGGTTAATACCCTTGAAGCCAATGCCCCCAGCAATTTGAGGTTTAGCCACTTTTTGCCAAGAAGCCCAATGCATCTGTTGCCTCTGACGAGACCATAGAAATCTGTTAAATGCCCTTTCAAGCTGAATCTGGCTGCTTTTCTTGATATTAGTCATCTGCAGGATATAAGAGGGAAAAGTAGTTAGAATGCTTTTAGCAGTGTAATTCTACCCCCTTTTGAAAGAAAGGAATGAGTGCACCCATTAAGGTAGGTAGTAATCTTATTTATGACTTCTTCAAACTGAATTTTTCTGGTTCTTCCAGTAAGAAGCCTGGTCCCCAAATACTTGATAGGAAGCTGGGAGTTTGAGAAGCCAGTACAACTAGAAGCCCATTGTTTGCAATTTGGATTTGCATGTTTATTAAAAATTAGCAGGCACTTCTCTAGACTAAAACACATACCAGAGTGTGTTTGGAACATTTGAAGAGTCTGATACACTTTCCTTACAGCATTTTTATGAGCTCTAGAGAAAATCATGATGTCATCAGCATAGATCAAGTGGGTGATGGCAAGGTTGGATCTATGATGATAGATAGTATAGTTTTGGCTTAGAGGAGAATCATTCAACATTCAAGATAAATAGTCCATAACAATAATAAACATCATGGGGGGATAAGGGGTCCCCTTGCTTCAAACCTCTGGAAGGAGTGAAAGACCCCCAGCCTTTGCCATTTATGAGAATAAAATGATTATTATTGTGAAGCCATCTATGAATCAGCTAGCAGAAGTCAGAGTTGAAACTACTAGCAGTAAGAAAATCCATAATGAATTCCCAACTGATAGTATCATAGGCCTTTTTCAAATCTAATTTGTATATCAAATTACCACCTCTACATGTCTTATTCAGATCATTCAGAAGTTTTTGTGCCAAGAGAATGTTGTCAATAATAGATCTCCCCTTCACAAATGCTGTCTGATTGGGTTTAATGATGTGTTCAAGATGAGGTTGGAGTCTATTGACAATGATTTTGCTCATCACTTTGCTGATTACAGTGGCTAGACAATAGGTCTAAAGTGATTCCAGGTGGTTTGTATCTCAGATTTAGGGATCAGCACAAAAGTAGAAGCACTGAAGTACTGTGGGAGATTATTTCCTTGGAAAAAACTAGCCACTGCAGCAATCACCTTAGGTTTAATAATGTCCCAAGATTTCTTGTAAAACTCAGCTGTGAAACCATCCGGACCAGCTGCTTTGCTACTATCAATGGAATTAATAGCCTTCCATATCTCCTCTTCATCAAGGATGTCAATAAGTTTTAAATTAGCAGTGTAATCCTTCTCAGCATTGAAAAAATCTGGGTCAATAGGGTTACTGGGATTATTCTCTTGGTTCAACAAATTTTTGAAATAACTTACAGCATCATTAGCTGTTTCAGCATTCTCATGAAGCAAGTTCCCCTCAACAATCTCAATAGCATGAATAGTATTACATTTCCTCTTATACTTTATGCAAGCATGGTAGAATTTGGTATTTTTGTCCCCCTCCTTGAAGATATTCATAGCAGCATTTTGCTTCAGATATTGGTCTTGGTAATCAATAGCTGTAAGAAGTTTATTTTGAGCAGTTAGCAGTTCTTTTTCCTCAGCTAAGCCCTCTTGTTCAAGTTGCTCTACTCTTAAGACTTCCTCCTCCATCTCCTACACATTGGTGAGGACATTCAAAAAAGTCCCCCAACTCCAACTCCTCAGAGCTTTAACAGTTTTGATATGTAATAAGCTGAGTTCGATAAGAGGGCCAATGTGTGAAATCCCATTCCAAACTTTGGCAATGTAAGAGTTGTAAGAAGGATGAGAAGACCACATGTTCAGATATCTAAATGAGGAAGGGGAAGATATGTTATCTTAAGAGGTAATGCTGATCAAGATAGGTCTGTGGTCAGAACCAACAAGGCTAAGATGGGTAACAAAAGTGAAAAAGAAGTGGTTGTACCATCTGTCATTGACCAAACATCTACCAAGTCTTTCCAAGATTTTACCCCTCTTCCAAGTAAAAGCATGACTTTTAAAGCCCAAATCAAACAGCCCAGCCCTGTCGATATTATCAGTGAAAGTATTCATTTTAGTAAGGTTAGGAGCTCTACCCCCAATTTTTTCAGCAGGAGAGGCAATGCATTTAAAATCTTCCCCCACAATCTAGGGGGAATCCATTAGATGACTGATATTCAACAAGCAACTCCACAGCTCCTTTCTGTCTTCCTTAGTACAACCTGCATAAGTGAAAGTAGCATAGCCCACATGTCCATTTATGTTAAACTTAAAATGGACAAATTGTTGACAATTAACAATGATGTTCCATGTGATTTTATCGGGTCCCGAGAGATAACTTGGTGGGACCCTAAAAATTTTAATGGAAGATTTTCTTGGAACAAAGAATAAAAAGTTCAGTTGTCCTTCAAAATATCCAAAAGATTATGAAAGTGTTTGGGGCATACCTTAAATAACCTTTAAAACCCTTTAAAATGTTTTGAGTTCATTTGAACTTGTTATGTTGCCCAATTAATCATCCAAAGTTGGATTTAAATTCAATGGATTAAACAACTGTTGACCTCACTTTTAAAGAAGGACTTAAAACAACATCCATAGACCAAACTCAACTGGGGAATCTTATGATTTAAGATTCTCAAACACATTTAAAAGACCTAAAATGATCATTCTGATCATTATGATAAAGGGTCTACCAACATTGACTTCTTTGGACATACATAGGGTTATTAAAACCTTAAAAATTTAAATATGCCACTCCTTTTGGAGCTTAACGATGACAATACCCTAAATGATCAAATCAGTGGTGACAAACCCTAATCAGGTCAAATTTTAACTTAATGGGCACCATAATGATCATAAAGTCAACATTGACATTTATTTGATCCAGTTGGTCAACTTTGACCCAAATAGTCAATTTTGCTCAATCTGGCCAATTTTGGTCAAACTGGTCAACTTTGGTTAATTTGGACCAATGAATGAGTTCAAACCCTAAAAATGGTTAAATTGGATTATTTGATCATTTTTAAATACCAAAATGATCAAACTAGACCATTTGGTCAACTACAGACACCATTGACCATCTATTAGTTAAAATGACTAAGGTGAACCTCCATGGTCACCACTTTGATCATTTGATAATTCATAGACTCAAATGACCACCATATGGTCAAGACAACACCATATGGTCAGTTTGACCATTCTCGTCAACTTTGGTCAACCCTGGTGAACCTTGGTCAAACCCAAGTCATACCCCCAAGACTCTAATGACTAAACTAACGATCACATGGTCAAGTGAGTAATCATAGTCAACCCTGGACCTACATTTGTCAACTATGGTCAAAATTGGTCAACCCTGGTCAACCATTGTCAACTTGGTCAAAATAGTCAATCCATGACCTAATAACCAACACATAGACCCCATGACTAACCTAGCCATGACAAGGTTAGAAAAGTCATATTGGTCAACTCTACACCTAAACGGGTTAACTATGGTACACCTAGTCAACTCTAGTAAACCATAGTCAACCTAGTCAACTTTGGTCAAATTTGGTCAAGCTCACCATTTTGATCAAAATTTGATATTTTCATCAAAATATTTTTTTCTCTTGATTAATTATGTATTTAATTAATTAAATGAGAATAAAATTAAATACCATCAGACCTAGGGTTCAAATAAAAATTATGGTTTAAGTTCATGGTATGAAAAATCCATGGTAACCTTAAAACCATATTTTAAATTCAAATCCTAAATTCAACTCATGAGGGATCACTAATGAACGTCACCCATGACCCCTGGAAGCTCTTATAACAACCCACGACCCATAAGGGAAATTTATGAGCCACCATGGTTAGCCTAGGTTAAGCTCATGATGACATTATTGTGAAGGGGTAAAGAGGTGTCATCTCCTTACAAATTTCTTAAGGAATGGCTTGGTTGAGTCATCATGCACCTCAGCCATCCTCCAATGAAGAAAGAATTTCCTTAACCCCATTTCATCCATAATTAAAGCCATCATGAACATGATGACCAATAAAAAAAATGGAGAGAAAGGGGGATATGTGTCATCCCTTCCTGAACATCACTAAAGGACTCACAAAATTCACTTGGTGAAGGCTTTATCAGGCTGGCTAAGTTGCCATTCACTCCACTCAAATTTGTCAATGTGGGATGGCAAAAATGGAAGCTCAAATTTTAAACCTAAATAAATATTTCCAATGATAATTGATGGTGAGTTTTATCCATATGATGATTACCTTTAGAACCTATCCTCAGATCATTCTAAAGATAGTATCTACCTTTTCTGCATAGCCTTGAGCCAACAAGCCACAATTAATAGCTATAAATGAGCTGGTCATGGGCTTCCATGAGGAAAAAAAGAGGAGACAATGCTTAATAGAAGAAACATTCAAGAGTGAAGTTCTTTTCTAACATCTATGCAATTGATTTTCCATATAATCATGCCTTGAAGCTCACTATATCCTTCCAATTTCTCTACCCAAAAACAGAACCATATTTGGGTTTGACATAAACCCCCTCAAAATTACAAATTAACTCCTTTAAATCCATCTCTGGCCTCAGAGAGGAAGAAAAGAATCAAAATTGGCCCTTCCCATTGGCTCAAACCTACCTCAAGCCCAAACCGTGGCACCTCCCGAACGAACTCATACATAGACTTAATTTCATCTCAAATTGAGGTGGGGTAAAGATTAATGAGCTCAAGGAGAAGCTTCAGAACCATTTAAATCAAGATTTCATCAACTCAGGCCAAGGTATGGCCATTTTAACATAAACCTCGCTCAGCTTTGGTCATTTGTTAAACAAAATATTTCAAAACCCACATATTACCGTATGGATGGGTTCTCCTTCTCATGATGAAGATTTATGAACAAACCCCACTCAATTTCATGGAGAATCAAGTGAGATATTATCCCTACAAGATGGACGACTCGCGGGATAGGTCCGTTTGGAGAAGATAAACGGATGTCGTCCATTTTTTTGAATTAAAAATAGATGGTCGTGATATGTTTGGACGACAGATTCGTCCATATAAAAACATCCAAACTGCAGAACATGTGGTTTCCACGCATTCAACCCCCGCAAATAGAATCCTTCTGTGTGGTTTTCGACGGGTCCCATAATCCAGTCAGCCGCCACGCGTAAATTCCTTTAAGTAGGAAATTCAGAAAATTCAGAAAATGACCAAATCTTTAAAAATTCATAACTTTTCACACAAAAATAAAAATAATAAAAAAAAACCCTGAACTCAGTACGAACAGGGAAAAATTATAATACCAAAATTATAATTTAATTATTTATATTTAATTTTTAAATAATTAAATACTCTGTGGACTATTTTATTTATTAAAAATTATTTATAAGACAAAAAAATATGAAACATTTAGGGATTTATCTCTAGGCCCTTAGGAATCCTCTGTGATTTTTCTGAGGCTAGAAAAATCCTTTAAGACATGATTTCCTAATTTTTAAGACACTTTGAAATTATTTTAAACAATAAATTTAAAAAATGAAAATTAAGGAAACTAAAATTGGAAAATGGTTAAGAAATTTAAGGTGACTGATAATAACCTTAAAATGACAAAGCATTAGACAATCTAAAATGAAATTTTTACATTAGGGTTAAAATTTTTTAATTTTAAATTAATATTTTAAACCTTAAAAATCCTCTTCTCACCATACTTAGCTCATTTCAACATGGACTAAGTCAATATTGAGTCTAACTCAAAATAGACTCAAATCAAACTTTAATTGGGTCTAAAAGACATCATTAGAAATAATTAACCATAAAACCTTAATTAAATTAGGTATAATATAAAATCAAACCTTATTTAAGTCAAAACCACATTTAGACCAAATTAAACCTTAGTTAAACCTTAACTACATTAGGTTTAACTTAATACAAACATAATTAGGTTTAAACCACCAATAAACCTAATTAAACCTAGTTAAACCTTAACTACATTAGGTTTAACTCAATACACACCTAATTAGGTTTAAACCACATTTAGACCTAATTAAACC
>NEWO01000170.1:734281-807377 GCA_003013225.1 Phalaenopsis aphrodite
TACCCGTATTAAGTCTATTGATCAATTAAACCTCACCAAAATTCATTTTAATTAACCTTTAAACCCAATTAGACTTAACCCATATTAAGTCTAATCAATCAATTAAACCTCATCGAAATTAGGTTTAATTAACCTTTAAACGCAATCAGACTTAACCCATTTAAATCTAAGTAATCAATTATTCCTTACCAAAATTAGGTTTAATTAACCTTAATCCAAATTAGACTTAACCCACATTAAGTATAATTAATCAATTAAACATTACTCAAATTAGGTTTATTTAACATTAACCTAATTATACTTATCACTAATAAGTCTAAATAATAGATTAAATCTTACCAAAATTAGGCCTAACCCTAATTAGGGTTAATTAATCCAAAGAAAACCCCATTTCAGTTCAACCTAGCTTGAACTCAAGTTAACTTAAACATTAGGTTCAACTCATATTGAACCTATCTTGACCAAAGCTTAACTTGAGTTTAACCTAACTTGAACTCAAGTTAATTCAATCCCTAGGTTCTACCTACATCGAACCTAAATACCTTAAGTCTAATTACATTGAACTTAAAACCAATTCAATCCTTAGGTTCTACCTACATTGCACATAAAGCAATTTAAGTCCTACCTATATTGGACTTAAACCATTTTAATCCTTTGGTTCTACCTACATTGCACCTAAATCATTTTAAGTCCCACCCACGTTGGACTTAAACTATTTCAAACTCTAGGTTCTCCCATATTGAACCTGAATGATCTTCAGTTTCACCAACACTAAACCTAAATCTTAGGTTTCAATTAAACTATCTTAGGTCTAATCGACATATGACCTAAAACAAATGGCATCATAAAAATCGAACTCACTGACATAAACAACATAAAATTTTAAAACATCTGTGTTCAGATTTATGAAGACTTTATGGTCCCGGAATGACAGAGTCATAGGCATCTCGACCAGGTCGTTTAAAAATTATTCAACCAATTAAATGACCAACTAAAATCATAAATCTGACAACATGGTTTTATGCTAATCATGTTCTCTTTTGCAAGTTTATTGAAGACATGAAAATAAAATTTTGCTCTAGATTTCATTTGCATTTTATACTGTGTGCTAACTCTATTTTGCAGGACTCCATTCAAAAGTGGAATTTCAAGATAACAAAAAAAGACAAAAATAGCAAAAAAAAATAAAATGACATGACATAACACAATACCAAAACTTTTAGGATAGTCATGAACAAAAATTGACATGAAAAACATAAAACAACAATATGACAGAACAAAAATAAAATAACAAAAACAAAAACAAAACTACATGACATGACATGAACAAAACAAAACATTTAGGGTAGAATCAGATTCTTAGGATTCTATTACCAAAGGAATAAAACATTTGATGTTTCTTTCCTTAATCCTAACATTTTAGAAAAATGAGTGTTAACGAGAATCATGAGTTTTCTTAGGTAAATCTAGAATTACCTAAGATGTAATTAACTATAGGAGCTTGCTTCTATATGGAAATTAAGAATTTAGAATAGGTGATCAACCTAAATCTCTAGTTATCAAACCATTTATGTGGTTATCCTTATATGAGATTTTGACATTCTTGAGTCTTCTCTATAAGTTTTCCACCCAATGTTTCTCTTGTTTTCTATTATTTTCTCTTTTTCATTTTTCCCAATTCCTTTAATACTTGAGGATCTTTTACATGATCCAAAAGATTAAGGTACTTTGGAAAAATAGGGCAATAAGATAGATAAACAGAGTGGCGACCCATGTCCTTATCGACAATAGACATGATGACATGAGGGCATGAACGAGAATTAGCGGCGACCGCGAATGATGAGTTCCGGGTGTCATCAAAAGAATGGCGACTCTGGTGGGGATGTTTTCTCTCTTCATCTCTAGTTAAATCTTTCGTTCTTCAACCTAAGATACTCTATCTTTTAGTAGGTAGAATCATGTTTCCTAAGTTTTAAGTCTTCATTATTAAGAGTTAAAATGACCTGACATTTTAAGGTATTCTATATTCTGATGGGTAGGATTATCTTACTGAGTTATGACAATCTTAGATATTCTATCTTTTGATAGATAGAATAATCTTTCCCAAATTTTATCTCTACAAAATTAAGACTTAAAATAACATGACATTCCAAGATATTTAATCATTTGACCCAAATTTTAACACTACAACATTTAGAGTTAAAATAACATGACATTCTAAGGTATTCTGTCATTTGACATATTGAATTAATTACCCAAATTTTAACTCTGCGAGTCTAAGAGTTAAAATAACGTGGCATTCTAAAGTATTCTATCATTTGACAAATAGAATTACTTACCCAGATTTTAACTTTACAGCATTAAAAGTTAAAATAACATGACATTCTAAGATATTCTATCTTGTGACCGGTAGGATTATCTTACCTAGATATGACATTCTCAGATATTCTATCTTTTGACAGATAGAATTATCTTTCCCAAATTTTAACCCTCAGAGTTAAAATCTCATGACATTCTAAGGCATTCTATTATTTGAATTACTCACCCGAATTTTAACTCTGCAGCACTAAGTGTTAAAAAAACGTGAAATTTTAAGATATTCAATCAATTGATAAATAGGACTATCTTACTTATAACTCTTTGATAATAGGAGCTATCCACGACATTTGTGACGAACATGCCTACGACATTTGTGACAGACATTTATTATAGACATACCATGATAATCACAAACAGACAATGACAATAGGCATATCATGACAATAACAAAAGTCATAATATGACAATGACAACAAACATACCATGACAATGACAACAGACATACCATGACAATAACAACAAACATACCATGATGTTCAGCCATTTCATAACATTCAATATACAAATTTCATGACATTCATGATAGACATTTCATAATATTCACAATGGAAATTCCAAGACATTTACTTCATGACAGACATGATAGACATTCTATGACGGCTAAAATAACCATTCCATGATATTCACAATGAACATTAAATAGACATTTTATGACATTTATGACATACATAGACATTCTATGACATTTACAACAGATACAATTGACATTCCATGACATCTATGATAGAAATCCCATGACATCAACGATAGATATCCCATGATATCCATGACAGAAAAACACTTCATGACATCTGTGGTAGACAAACATCACATGATATTCATGACAGACAAACATCACATAATATTCATGACAGACAGACACTCGATGACATCCGTGATAGGCAAACATCACATGATATTCATGGCATACAGATATCCCATAATATCCATGACAGACAGACAGTCCATGACATCTGTGAATGACAAACATCACATGATATTCAGAACAAACATTCCCTGATATTCATAATAAACATTCCATAATATCTATTACAGACATACATTCCATGATATTTATAGCAAATACTCCACATTCCATGATATCTATGACAGACATACATCCCATGATATTCATGACAAACATACATCTCATGATATTCATAACAGATAGAAATTCCATGATATTCATGACAATTAAACATTCCTTGATTTCTATGAAGGACATTCTATGATGTCTATTTATGACAGACCATTTATCATATCTATAACATATATTCCATGATATCTATGACAAACATTCCACCATGACAAGACAAAAAAGATAAACTCCCAGTTTACAAAACAAGTTTAAAACCATTTGACATTGTACATTACCAAAACTTCTGTGATGGTCCCCCGAAATTGTCCTTTTCCTATCCCCAAGGTTGTGACATATCAAACAATCTTTAACAAAAAGACAATCTAGAAAGGAATAATCCAAGACAAAAAAAAATTGTGACATTTTGACAAGAAAATGTGATTTCAAGAAGAAAAGAAATTAATGCCCTAATAATTGGGTCCTTTACAAATCTTTGGACTAGGTCCTAAGCAAATTTCAAAAGTGAAATTTTGTGATCAAAATACAAGTAATTGACTAAGGATATTACAAGCTTTTTAATCTCATGCCAAGTGGCTGGGTCCTTGCTTTCGAGTGAGTTATAATTTCTCTCAATTTATCTTAAAATGTTTTTGAGAGTTATTAATTAGAGAAGGTTGGAGATTCAAAATCCTTAAAATACGCTCTACCAGATATAGTAATTCTTTGAGAAGATGCTTGAGGAGAGCATAAATTAAAAATTGGTGTTTGAATTCAGACATTCAAAATCTTTAAAATCCTTCACTAGATATAGTAAAAAAAAATTGAAGCGGGCAAAAGATAAAAAGTTGGTTTTCAGATATTTAAAACCATTAATATGTTGCACAATATATAATGGTGGGCATAAAATAAAAAATTGGTGTTTGGACATTCAAACCCTTTAATATGCTCCATAAGATGAAAATTTGAGGTGAGCATGAAATTAAAAATTGGTGTTTAAGTTAATACATTCAAAATCCTTAAAATATGCTCTACCAGATATAATAATTCTCTGAAAAGATGCTTGAGGTAGCATGAAATCAAAAATTGGTGTCCAGCCTCTCCCCTAATTAAGAAAACATGAGAAACTGACTTACAAAAATTCTCCCGATAATATATTCAGGAGAAAAATTAACTGATCAAATAATCAAACTTTTGAAATCAACCAAGACCCAAAAGAGGGAACGAAGGTAAAAGACAAGGTTATTAGCAAATTGAAATTCACAAACATCAAAATCATTTCTAAAAGACAATCTAAACAAGCTTGAAAAAAATAGTGAGAGGGCCCAAACACATTTGAAATGATCCTCTCAATTGATTGATAGTCAAAGAGTTTTACCCCAATCAATGGGTAGTATTTAAAAAATATTATAAGACATATAAATATAATGACCCCATTTGTAATTTGGAAAATAAATGACAAAATATGATGACATAAATTAAACTTCACCAAACGACATAAAATTGATTCATAACCTTCACACAAACTAAATGACAAACATTAAAAAAAGTAATCTCATTTCAATGATTTAAGCCCGACAAATGTTAAGAATTCAAAACAAATCGGTCAACTCTATGTTTTTTTCTACACATACTTCTTCTTAATGGATGTAAGACCTTCTCGACATTGGCTTTCCTTTAGCTTTTCTTACGGGATGTGATATAAGTCTCCTAGCATTCCTTCCCAAGAAAGACATATTAGCATCTTTGAAAAGTAGTGTAAGACCTCCTTAAATGGATTATGGCATCTTCTTATCCCTAATTATTGGAAATAAAGACCTTCCTAATAAGGAGCTTTGGTTTTCTAGTAGTTATTCCATTGAGAAAGGATATAAGTTGTATAGCATTTCTTATCAAAACCGACGGATATTGACATTTGACATCTCTAGGCTGTAGTATAAGACCTCCTTATATAGATTATGGCATCTACTTATCCCTAACGATTGAAAATCAAGACCTTCTTAATAAGGAGCTTTACTTTTCTAGTAGTTATTCATTAAGAAAGGATAAAAGTCGTATAGCATTCCTTCTCAAAATCGACAAAGATAGACATTTGACATCTCTAGGTTGTAGCTGTCGACACTATTTTTGGTGTGGGGTTTGCCCGTAAGAAGCTGTCGGTCATCGGAATTGAAATCTCGTTGCCCACTTCGGAAGGACATTAAAAAAATTGGGTTTTGAAAAAGATGAAGTCAAACTGACTCCATAATTTTCATAGTTTAGATGAAGGAGCGCTTTTATCTCAAATCCTGTATCTATCTCGAAGGATAAACACAAAAATTGAGGGTGAAGCTCNGAGTTTGTATTTCTAATGGTAGTACGGCCTCTGACCCGTATACGAGCATGTAAGGTGTACATTGAGTGGGAGTTCTGAACGTCGTTCGGTAGGCCCACAGAGCTTCTAGCAGTTTATTGTGCCAATCACGTTTATTTTCATTAAGTATTTTCTTCAAAATTTGTACAAGTGTTTTATTGAAGGCTTCAGCTAACCCATTTGCTTTCGGATAATAAATTGTGGAGTATCTCCAATCTTTGAGATAAGATGTAAGTCGTATATCATTCCTTCTCAAAATTTATAGACATTGCCATTTGACATCTCTAGGTTGTAGTATAAGACCTCCTTAAATGGATTATGAAATCTACTTATCCCTAATTATTGGAAATAAAGACCTTCCTGATAAAGAGCTTTAGGTTTCCAGTAGTTATTCTTTTGAGATAGGATGTAAGTCGTATAACATTCCTTCTCAAAATTGACAGATAGATATCTAACATTTTCAAGAGATGGTATGCTATCCATTCTCTCCTCGCTATAGGATATAAGATATTCCTTTTGCTCTTTCTTTGAGATAGGATATAAGTCGTATAGCGTTCCTTCACAAAATCTACAGATCAATATCTGACATTTACGAGGAATGGTATGGTATCCATTTTCTCCCTAGCTATAGGAACATGGTGTTCTTTTAGCTCTCTTTTTGAGATTGGATGTCAGTCGTATAGCCTTCCTTCTCAAAATTGACATATCGACATCTGACATTTTCAAGCGATGGTATGGTATCAATTCTCTCCCTAGCTATAGGAAACATGATATTCCTTTAGCTCTTTCTTTGAGATAGGATATAAGATGTATGACAATCCTTCTCTAAATCGACATATCGACATCTGGCATTTCCTAGAGATGGTATGGTATCCATTCTCTCCCTTGCTATAGGAAACATGATAAACCTTTAGCTCTGTCTTTGAGATAATATATAAGTCGTATGACATTCCTTCTCAAAATCGACATTTCGACATCTGACATTTTTGAGAGATGGTATGTTGTCCATTCTCTCCATAGCTATAGGACATATGGCGTTCCCTTAGCTCTTTTTTTGAGATAGGATACAAGTCGTACAGCATTCCATCTCAAAATCGACATATAGACATCTGACATTTATGAGAATTGGTATGGTATCCATTCTCACCCTAGCTTTACAAAACATGATATTCCTTTAGCTCTTTCCTTGAGATAGGATATAAGTCGTAAAACATTCCTTCTCAAAATCATCATATAGATATTTGACATTTCCAAGAGATGGTATGGTATCCTTTCTCTCCCTAGCTATAGGAAACATGATATTCCTTTACCTCTTTCTTTGAGATAGGATATAAGTCTTATAGCACTCCTCAAAAAAGACAAATAGAACATTTTTGAGAGATGTTATGGTATCTATTCTCTCCCTAGCTATAGGAAACATGATATTCTTTTAGCTCTTTCGTTGAGATAGGATATAATTCGTATAGCGTTCATTCTTAAAATCGATAGATCAACATCTGGCATTTCTGTAGAATGGTATGTTATCCATTCTCTCCATAGATATAGGAAACATGATGTTCCTTTAGCTCTCTCTTTGATATAGGATGTAAGTAATTTAACATTCCTTCTGAAAATCGACATATCAACATCTGATATTTTCGAGAGATAGTATGGAATCCATTCTTTACCTAGCTATAGGAAACATGATATTACTTTAGCTCTTTCTTTGAAATAGGATATAAGTTGCATGGTATTCCTTCTCAAAATTGACCTATCAACATCTAACATGGTATGGTATCCATTTTCTCCCTAGCTATAAGAAATGTGGTGTTCCCTTAACTTTTTCTTTGAGATAGGATATAAGTCGTATAAGATTCCTTCTCAAGATCGACATAAAGACATCTGACATTTTTAGGAGATGGTATGGTATCAATTCTCTCCCTAGCTATAGGAAACAAGAAATTCCCTCAGCTCTTTATTGAGATAGGATATAAGTCATATAGTGTTTATTCTTAAAATTGATAGATCAACATCTGACATTTCTGAGGAATGGTAAGTTATCCATTCTCTCCATAGATATAGGAAACATGGTGTTCCTTTAGCTCTCTCTTTGAGATAGGATGTAATTAGTTTATCATTCCTTCTCAAAATCAACATATCAACATCTGATATTTTCGAGAGATGGTATGGTATCTATTCTTTCCCTAGCTATAAGAAACATGATATTCCTTTAGGTCTTTCTTTGAGATAGGATATAAGTTGCTTAGTATTCTTTCTCAAAATCGACATATTAGCATCTAACATTTTTAAGAGACGGTATGGTATCCATTCTCTCCCCAACTATAAGAAACATGGTGTTCCCTTAACTCTTTCTTTGAGATAGGATATAAGTCATATAAGATTCCTTCTCAAGATCGACATAAAGACATCTGACATTTTCAAGAGATGGTATTGTATCAATTTCTTCCTTAGCTATAGGAAACATGATATTCCCTTAGCGCTTTCTTTGAGATAGATATAAGTCGTATAACATTCCTTCTCAAAATCAAAATATCGACATCTGACATTTCCGAGTAATGGTAAGGTATCTATTCTCTCCTTAGCAATATGAAACATGATATTCCTTTAGCTCTTTCTTTGAGATAGGATATAAGTCAGTTGATTGATAGTCAAAGAGTTGTACCCCAATTAATAGGTAGTATTTAAAAAATAGTATGCGACATAAAAACCTAATGACCCATTTGAAAATTTGAAAATAAATGACAAAAAAATGATGACATATATTAAACTTCACCAAATGACATAAAATTGATTCTCACCCTTCACACAAACTAAATGACAAACATAAAAAAAAAGTAATCTTCATTGAATGATTTAAGCCTGACAAACGTTAAGAATTCAAAACAAATCGGTCAACTCTATGTGTTTTTCTACACATACTTCTTCTTAATGGATGTAAGACGTTCCCGACATTGGCTTTCCTTTAGCTTTTCTAACGGGATGGGATTAAAGTCTCCTAGCATTCCTTCCCAAGAAAGACATATTGACATCTTTGAAAAGTAGTGTAAGACCTTCTTAAATGGATTATGACATCTACTTATCCATAATTATTGGAAATAAAGACCTTCGTGATAAGAAGCTTTGGTTTTCCAGTAGTTATTCCATTGAGAAAGGATATAAGTTGTATATAATTCCTTATCAAAATTGACAGATATTTACATTTGACATCTCTAGGTTGTAGTATAAGACCTTCTTAAATAGATTATGACATCTACTTATCCCTAACTATTGTAAATCAAGATCTTCATGATAAGGAGCTTTGCTTTTCCAGTATTTATTCCATTGAGAAAGGATAAAAGTCATATAGCAGTCCTTCTCAAAACCGACAGAGATTGACATTTGACATCTCTAGGTTGTAGTATAAGACATCCTTAAATGGATTATAGCATCTACTTATCCCTGACTATTGGAAACAAAGACCTTCCTCATAAGGAGCTTTGGTTTTCCAGTAGTTATTCCTTTGAGATAGGATGCAAGTCGTATGGCATTCCTTTTCAAAATTTACAAACATTGAAATTTGACATCTCTAGGTTGTAGTATAAGACCTCCTTAAATAGATTATGACATCTACTTATCCCTAATTATTGGAAATAAGGACCTTCTTGATAAAGAGCTTTGGTTTTCCCGTAGTTATTCCTTTGAGATAGGATGTAAGTTGTATAGCATTCCTTCTCAAAATTGACAGATAGATATCTAACATTTTCAAGAAATGGTATGATATCCATTCTCTCCTAGCTATAGGAAATAAGATATTCCTTTTGCTCTTTCTTTGAGATAGGATATAAGTCATGCAACGTTCCTTCTCAAAATTGATAGATCGATATTTGACATTTCCGAGGAATGGTATGGTATCCATTCTCGCCTTAGCTATAAGAAACATGGTATTCCTTTAGCTCTCTCTTTGAGATAGGATGTAAGTCGTATAGCCTTGCTTCTCAAAATTGACATATCGACATCTGACATTTCCAAGAGATGGTTTGGTATCCATTCTCTCCCTAGCTATAGGAAACATGATATTCCTTTAGCTCTTTCTTTGAGATAGGTTATAAGTCGTATAAAAATCCTTCTCAGAATTGACATACCGACATCTGACATTTCTTAGAGATGGTATGTTATCCATTCTCTCCCTAGCTATAGGAAACATGATAATCCTTTAGCTCTTTTTTTTAGATAATATATAAGTCGTATGACATTCCTTCTAAAAATCAATATTTCGACATCCGACATTTCCGAGAGATGGTATGGTGTCCATTCTCTCCCTAGCTATAGGAAACATGGTGTTCCCTTAGTTTTTTTTTTAGATAGGACATAAGTCGTATAACATTCCTTCTCAAAATCGACTTATAGACATCTGACATTTGGGAAAGATGGTATGGTATCCATTCTCGCCCTAGATTTATGAAACATGATATTCCTTTAGCACTTTCGTTGAGATAGGATATAAGTTGTATAACATTCCTTCTCAAAATCATCATATAGAGATCTGACATTTTCGAGAGAAGGTATGGTATCCATTCTCTCCTTAACTATAAGAAAAACGATATTCCTTTAGCTCTTTCTTTGAGATAGGATATAACTCGTATAACACTCCACAAAAAAGACAAATAGACATCTAACATTTTCGAGAGATGGTATGGTATCCAATCTCTCTCCAGCTATAGGAAACATGATGTTCCTTTATCTCTTTCTTTGAGATTAGGATATTAGTCGTATAGCGTTCATTCTTAAAATTGATAGATCAATATCTAACATTTCTAAGGAATTGTATGTTATCCATTCTCTCCCTAGCTATAGGAAACATGATAATCCTTTAGCTATTTTTTTTAGATAATATATAAGTCGTATGACATTCCTTCTAAAAATCGATATTTCGACATCCGACATTTCCGAGAGATGGTATGGTGTCCATTCTCTCCCTAGCTATAGGAAACATGGTGTTCCCTTAGCTTTTTTTTTGATAGGATATAAGTCGTATAATATTCCTTCTCAAGATCGACTTATAGATATCTGACATTTGGGAAAGATGGTATGGTATCCATTCTTGCCCTAGATTTACGAAACATGATATTCCTTTAGCACTTTCCCTGAGATAGGATATAAGTTGTATAACATTCCTTCTCAAAATCATCATATAGAGATCTGACATTTTCGAGAGAAGGTATGGTATCCATTCTCTCCCTAACTATAAGAAAAATGATATTCCTTTAGCTCTTTCTTTGAGATAGGATATAAGTAGTATATCACTCCACAAAAAAGACAAATAAACATCTAACATTTTCGAGAGATGGTATGGTATCCATTCTCTCCCCAGCTATAGGAAACATGATGTTCCTTTATCTCTTTCTTTGAGATTAGGATATTAGTCGTATAGCGTTCATTCTTAAAATCGATAGATCAACATCTAACATTTCTGAGGAATTGTATGTTATCCATTCTCTCCGAAGATATAGGAAACATGGTGTTCCTTTAGCCCTCTCTTTGTGATAGTATGTAATTAGTTTAGCATTCCTTCTCAAAATTGACATATAAACATCTGATATTTTTGAGAGATGGTATAGTATCCATTCTTTCCCTAGCTATAGGAAACATGATATTCCCTTAGCTCTTTCTTTGAGATAGGATATAAGTTGCATGGTATCCCTTCTTAAAATCGACATACCAACATCTAACATTTTCAAGAAACGGTATGGTATCCATTAACTCCCCAGCTATAAGAAACATGGTGTTCCCTTAACCCTTTCTTTGAGATAAGATATAAGTCGTATAAGATTCCTTCTCAAGATTGACATAAAGACTTCTGACATTTTCAAGAGATTGTATGGTATCAAATCTCTCCCTAGCTATAGGAAACATGATATTTCTTTAGCACTTTCTTTGAGATAGGATATAAGTCGTATAACATTCCTTCTAAAAATCAAGATATTGACATCTGACATTTTCGAGGAATGGTATGGTATCTATTCTCTCCTTAGCTTTATGAAACATGATATTCCTTCAGCTCTTTCTTTGAGATAGGATATAAGTCATAATCGACATATCAACATCTGACATTTCAGAGGATTAGTACGGTATCAATTTTCTCCCTAGCTATAGGAAACATGGTGTTCCCTTAGCTCACTCTTTGAGAAAGGATATAATTCATGTAGCATTCCTACTATAAATTGGCATACTCACATTTCACACTTCTATGAAATGGTATAAGACCTTCTTAGAAGGAATAAGACATCCATCTTCCGACATAAACCTTTTCTGACATAGGATAATGATCTTATCACTCATTTATACAATACTCATAAAGACAATATGAAATCTCATGGGATATGACATTACCTAATTGACCGTTTCAGTCAACACCAATATGTGTGGCATACTTGTTCAATATCCCACACATATTGGGGGTCCATTTGTTGGCCTCACTTTTAGTGAAGGTCTTAAAATAACATTCATAGACCAAACTAAACTTGAAGAATCTTATGATTTAAGATTCTCAGACACAATTAAAAGGCCTAAAATGATCATTTTGATCCTTAAGATAAAAAGTCTATCAAAATTGACTTCTTTGGACCTACATAGGGTTATTAAAACCTTAAAATGTGAAATAACCCTCAAAGCACTCCTTTTGGAGCTTAATAATGACATACACTAAATGGTCAGATGAGTGGTGACAAACCTTAATGTGGTCAAATTTTGACTTAATGGTCATCATAATGATCATAAAGTCAACTTTGACATTTAATTGATCAGATTGGTCAACTTTGATCCAAATAGTCAATTTTGGTCAAACAGCTCAATTTTGGTTAAATAGGTCAACTTTGGTTAATTTGGACCAATGAATCAATTCAAACCCTAAAAATGGTCAAATTGGATTATTTGATCATTTTTAAATACCAAAATGATCAAACTGGACCTTTTGATCAACTATGGACACCATTGACCAACTATTAATTACAATGACTAAGGTGAACCTCCATGGTCACCACTTTGATCTTTTGATCATTCATAGACTCAAATGACCACCATATGGTCAAGACAACACCATATAGTCAATTGGACCATTTTGGTCAACTTTTGTCAAACTTGGTCAAACCCAAGTCATACCCCCAAGACCCTGATGACTAAGCTAACCATGATATGGTCAAGTGAGTCATCATAGTCAACCGTGCACCTACATTTGTAAACTATGGTCAAAACTGGTCAACCCTTGTCAACCATAGTCAACTTGGTCAAAATGGTCAATCCATAACCTAATGAGCAACTACAGATACCGTTGACCAACTATTAGTTAAAATGACTACGGTGAACCTCCATGGTCACCACTTTGATCTTTTGATCATTCATAGACTCAAATGACCACCATATGGTGAAGACAACATCATATGGTCAATTTGACCATTCTGGTCAACTTTGGTTAAACTTGGTCAACCATGGTCAAACTCAAGTCATACCCCCAAGACCCTCATGACTAAACTACCCCTTGTCAACCATAGTCAACTTGGTTAAAATGGTCAATCCATGACCTAATAACCAACACATAGACCCCATGACAAACCTAGCCATGATAAGGTTAGAAAAGTCATGTTGTTCAACTCTACATCTAAATGGGTTAACTATGGTCAACCTTGTCAACTCTGGTCAACTTTGGTCAAATTTGGTCAAACTCACCATTTTGACCAGAATTTGATATTTTCATCAAAATATTTTATTCTCTTGATTAATTATGTAATTAATTAATTAAATGAAAAAAAATTAAGGACCATTAGAACTAGCGTTAAAATAAAAATTATGTTTTAAGCTCATGGTATGACAAATCCATGGTAACCTTAAAATCATATTTTAACTTTAAATCCTAAATTAAACTCATGAGGGATCACTAATGATGGTCACCATGACACATAGAACCTCTTATAATAGCCCACAACCCATAAGGAAAATTTATGAGCCACCATGGTTAGCCTAGGTTAAGCTCATGATGACATTTTTATGAAGGGGTAAAAAGGTGTCATCTCTTTACAAATCTCTTAAGGAATCGCTTGGTTGAGTCAACATGCACCTCAACCATCCTCCAATGAAGAAAGAATTTCTCTAAACCCCATCTCATCCATAATTAAAACCATCTTTTACATGATGACCACAACAATACAAAACATAATTTAATTGCATGATTACCGTATGAATATGTTTGTCTCACTTAGAAGAGTCCATAGGATCAAACCCGAGGTGATTTGGTTGATTCTAGATTGAGATCTTAGGGTTTTAGTGTGGACGGTCATGAGATCATTCTATTGGGGACGATGACTTGGAGCCATTCGATTGAGTGTGTATCAAATGGACGGAGGAGATCAAGCCGGACAGCGCTCCGGGACATAAACCACGGGCCGAGTCAGCAGCTACGTAGATGGCGACATCCAATCAGAGCGCGCCACGCATGCCTTTGGAGCTGCCTAAGATCTAGTCAGCACGCGCGGTTTAAATAGATAAATAGGTCTTTTTCTTATTTATTTAAATACCCTAATTTAGAAAATAAATAACTTTGTGTAGAAAAATCAAAAAAATAAAATAAAAATACTCTCTTGCTCACTGAATAGAGGAGAATAATGTGGAATAAATTTCAAGTCCATTTGATGAATATTTTATTTTTAATTAATTAAACACTATTTTGAATCATTTGACTCTCCATGCATATTGACACATCACCTTGGCTTGAAATTTTGGCATGTTGTAGCCTTTATAAGGGGAAACCTCCTCTGATTTTTCCAAAGTCAGAGGAGGTTCCTATACAGAGATCCATATTTTTCAAGATCTTACACATTATCTCTTTAAAATAATCATGGAAATTAGCATATTGATTAGAAAATTCTAAGAAAATTTTGCAAGGTCCACCATGACTAGGGAAGCCTTTGAAAATAATTTCATGGGTAAATTCTTTTAAAATACCCTTAAATTTACAAACACTAAATCACTAAAATAGATAATTTTGGAAAATATAAACATTTAAAAAACTTGATTTTTGATCTCCACTATGATTTATGATCCAGAGAACTCATCATAAAAATTTCAAAATATTTTGAGTTCATTTGATAACTAATTTTCAAGGGATTATACTTTACTTGGTTAAGTTATGAATTTTCTTTGAAAAATCCTATTTTTGTATGAAAATAATTATATAAAATAAATTAAATTCTAAAAAATCACATTTTTTCCTCTGATGTCTTAATTGTCCCATGAATGAGGTAGGATAAAAATTTCAAGGTCATTTGAATTGAATTTGTAAAATTATGAAGTGTTAAAGCCTTAGGGGCAAATGTGTAATTTTGGAAATTTAGCCTTAATTAACATTTAGGCTTAAGTCAGGGGGGATGGGTAACCTCTGATCTTAATCAATTTATTTGATGATGGAAACATAAGCGGTTAATTGGTAGAAACCAATCTCACTTTGCTCATTAAAAAGACAAGTTAATAAATTTTTAAATTATTAAAATTTGGAAGTTTATTAAAATTAAATGATCCTGGACTTAGGGGTATGACTTTTGAAGCTAATAATTAATCAATTTAATAACCCTATCTTGAGTTTCAAATAAAATCCAAATCATGAATCATGACCACTTAAAGCTTAACCATTTCTAAAACTAATTAAGACACTCACCTAGGTCTTAAGGGTTTAGTGGTGAATTAGGCTAAATCAAAATTGACTAAATGAGGATTAGAGAAATAAACATAATTAAATCAAACTTCCTTGAAACACCACTAAGCCCAAATAGGATTAAAAATTTGGCTAAGTGTTCAAATTACACTAACTGCCCCTTCAAGAGAATTCACTCACATAATTTTCAAATTAAATGATAAATGATAATTACCTTATTCTTAAGGATAATTGAGACATCAATGCTCACTGAGTAATAAGGGTATTTATAGGGTGAACCATTAAGTAGCATAATAAGTTTAAATGGACTCGAGGCTTTTCACCAGTTGGTGAGAGGGAGGCATGGATCTGCTTCCTCTTCCTAACTTGTTGGATACCTCAAAGGCATATTAAACTTAATATACTTTGCTCAATGAAATCATCCTTAATTAAACTTCTAAGGACCCGCCAAGATATGACATAGGGTTAGGAGAATTACAAAAACTTTACATTTCCTGGTCTTCAAAATTGCCTTAACATGCATTTTAAATTTCAGGTGGTGGAACGACAAGACTCGCCAGGTACACTTTTACAGTTTTTAGCGTTGTCTTTCTTGTACTTTCATACTGTGTTTTTCATACTGTACTTTTATACCTACAAATTTGCTTGCTAAACAACGATTTCATCCTGGATGAAAACTTAAACTATCAGAATAGCCACATAACCATAACCCGAAACAAAATTAAAGTCAACCAAGATAAAACTCACAGCCACAACATTAAAAATAAAAAGCAACTCAAAATTTAATCACAAACATCACACAAAACTACAACTTCAACTAAATTAAGATATCTCTATCGGATGATTGGAAATCCCTCGGAGGAGGTAACCTACGGTTGCTAACGAGGCTCCACACGGTTTAAATGAAATTATGGAACTCATTAAGTTGAGTTTAGTAAGTTCATTTGGACTAAGTGAATCCAATAGAAAATAGAGGGGCCAGAATGAGGGAACCGTAGGATCCTAACCACTGTCGCTCTAATCAACTTTAATATGCCCCTATAAAATTTAAAGAACTTCAACCATAGGGCCACCTGATTTGACATTATAACTTCACACAATAGAAAACTCGAACTTGTCACGGCAAGGAGCTTGAGACTAGCATGGTGGGCAGCACGACCATCTTCAACAGCAAAACCAGTCTTCCCCAGCTAAACCAATCTTCCTTTCTTAGACTTAAACAACAAAGCCATAGAACTTCGAGGTTGCTTGCTTATGCAACGTAAATCCTCAACTTATATTTAGGCCTTTGCACAGCCCTGCTATACCACATAAGCCCTAACTCGTCTTAGGATTTTGAGGTTGTCGTTTGGCACGACCTAAATCCTTACATCTTCCAGGCTATTTGTGTAATCGTTTTACACGAATGTAAGCCCTAACTAATAAAATTGGCAGGATGAAATACTTAAATTTTTCTCCTCAAAACTTAAGCCAAATATTAGGATAGCTTGGGAGGTCACCGAGGTTCTCCTCTTGAACCATGACATCCCATACTTCTTACTCCTTTGGATTCTATAATTAAATGTTCCAAAATTCGAACCAATCCCCTTTCACACCTCTACGCTCGATCTCATTGAAGAGTCCTACCCTTTGAAACCCCTTGAAGATAATATTTTCTTAATTTTTGTCGAGAGTCTTCTTTGATGACTTTGGTCATTTAAGATGTAATAAACTATAGGGGCTTACCCTTATAGGAAGCATGTCCGAACCCAGCTTAATATAAACCCCATTTAATCCTTTATATTAAATAGAGGAACTTGTCGGTAAATACAAAGGTTTCGCAGACAAAAAGGACGTCATACTTTCCTTAGTATATTTGATCGAGCCTCATCCTCAAGTTTTGTGTTTATCCTTTTGGATTGATAGAGGATTTGAGGTACAGTGCTCTTTCATTTCAAACTATGAAAATTATGGGGTCAGTTTGTTTTCATACTTCAACGTCCTTCCAAAGCGGGCGATGAGATTTTGATTCTAGCGACCGACAGCTTCTTACGGGCAAGTTCCCACAGACCAACCCAAAAATAATGCCGACATCCACCCTTTTTCCTTGAAAAAAAAACAAAATCATTAGAAGCCTACAGAAAGTTGGCATAGAATTCTATAACTATCCCAATTATCGCATAAGCAGTAAAACAACAGATGTTTTCCCACAGTTGAGCGAAAATTAATCGTTCAACTTCTCCTCCAAGATTTTCGAAACCACTATCCTAAATTACTTTTTTATTTTCACGAAGACTATGAAATCGAGCACTAGCTTTATAGCTAACAATTTTTTTCTCGTCATAATCTATTTTTCATTTGCTCACTTTAGGTGCCATTGAAATCTAAGAAAAAATTGATAAAAATCCAAATAAATTCCAAAATTTCAAAAATGAAAATGTAAAGTAATTTAAACTTAAATCCACTAAGCAAGAGTTCTTCACCTAAGTATTTTCTCAAAATCTCTCAAAAAAATTCCAAAACTTTTGGATCTAAGCAACGTGAGAAAAATCCTTGGTAAAAATAAATTTTTTTTTGTTTAAAGTGTAGCTCTTACTTAGAGAAGATGAAATTCAAAGTTCCTTTACCTCTAAATCGCCTCAAATCCTCCCAAAATGAAGCCCTAGGTATGAAAACTCTCGTCGACGCTCATTCCAGTGCCGTCGGCGCTGAAGGCCCAAAATTCAATTTTTGATTTTTCAAATTTTCAATTTCCATTCAATTTACCCCAAAGTTTTTTTAGTATTTTTAAACTCAAATTTCTATCTAACAGTAACTCACAAATAAACATTTCAGACAAAATCATTTTCACAAAAAAACAACAAACTAACTTTTATATATGAAAATACACATTTTACAAACACATTTTTCAAATTAAACATTCACATCTATTAAGCAATGTAAGAATAAATCAAAGTTGAAATCAAGCCACAATAGTAAACCCTTACACAAAACTATACACATAATAAAAGCTCATAATTCTTAAGCAAAACAAACCAAACCAAATCCAATCCACACAATTACATTAAATACATAAATATTCTTAAACAAATATAGAATCCAAAGTATTTAATTATTCTGCCTCCTCTTCCGTGCTTTCTCCTCCTCTAATATCTCCCATGGATTGGTAATGAACATTACGGTTGTAGATGAATTGGTATGGGAATTGATTTGTCGAATTTTCTTTGATCCACCCATTTTCTTTAAACATCCGAACCAATCCTACTTCAAAAGTTCCAGTATGATAAAAATTTTCTATCATTCTCTAATCTAGCTAATCAAAAAGGTACTTAAGATCTCCCACTGCATTTGTAATACTCTGAAGTTCCCTTTCAATTTTCTTCAATATCTCCTCCAAAGCAAGTGACCTTCTAATTGTTGGTGGTATTAATAAAGTTGAAGCATGTGAAGAATGATTTATAATAGAATTTAATGCTTCATTTCCATTTCTAACATAATTATCATCAATAGATATCATGGGCTCCCAAGGTAGTAAAACTTTTTCCCAACTTTCATATGACACTTGGGATTGACTGCAAATAAAAAAAAGTTGTAGAAGGATGCCCAAGTTCATAAATTGACCCATTCATAATGATACCCAAAACAAATTTAAATATGATTGATCCTATATCAATGGGTTTTTTCTATTTGAATGCAGCAATTTAAAATAGCACATTCTTTGGTGACTCTACTAATCTTCAAAGTAGGGAGTAATTTTGCAGAAATAAGGAAATGCCACTGCTTTGAAATTGGATTAAGTGATGAAGTAGGGAAACTAATTTATCCCTCATCTCGTACTTCCCACATATCACTTTCATCCATCAAAAAATTATAAACATCTTGCATCAAATCTCATGTAGGGACAAAATTTGTATAATGACAGATTGGAACATTTTATATCATATACAATTCATTAATCCTCACAGGAGTAAATTGTACAGCCTTACCTCGTGCGAAGACAACTCCTTGGGTAATTCCTTGCAAATTTGCATAAAACACCTTTACTATAGGTATAACAACTACAGCAGTACTGTAACACAGAACTTCCCATCGCCTTTGTAGAATGATCTTATCAACCAGAGCACTTGGAATGATCAATCCATGATTAATAAAATCCTCTCTCTAATCAATTATAGAGAATTTATGCATAAAATCATATTTCTTAATCAAATTTTTTATTCTCTTATTCCTGAAATGAGATCCTCCATCAGTAATAATTACTCTCAGCATTTCATATCTAGTAAAAATATTTTTAATAAAAAATTTAGAAACACTCTGAGCATCACATCTAGGTACAACAATGGCTTCAATCCATTTAGACATATAATCAAAATCAAGTAATATATATAAGTTTCCAAATGTAGGCATAAATGGTCCCATAAAATTTAATCCCCACACATCCAAAATTTCAACTTCTAATGTGTAATTAAGAGGCATTTCATTTCTTTTAGAAATATTTCCTACTCGTTGACATTTATCGCATGTTATAATATATTCATTAACACCTCTAAAAATAGTAGGCTAATAAAATCCAGCTTGTAAAATTTTATATGCAATTCTATTTGTTCCAAAATGTCCTCCAAATTCAAAATCATGGCATCTTTCAATTATCTGTTGAGTTTCTTCATAAGGGACACATCTTCTGATAAATATATCCTTACATTGTTTATATAAATATGGGTCATCCCAAAAATGGTTATTTGAATCATATGTAAATTTCTTTAATTGTGAATTTTTTACATCAGGTGTTAAAATATCACTTACAATATAATTTACTATATCAACATATGATGGTACATCTATTTCATCAATACTATATAGCTATTTATCAGGGAAATTTTCTAAAATTTCATTTGCTAAATTAGTTAATATTTCTATTTCTATTCTAGACAAATGATAAAATATTTGACTATCATTTCCCTTTCTATCAACTATGGTAAAATCAAACTCTTGCAATAGAAGTACCCATCTAATTAATCTTGGTTTAACATATTTTCTTTTGCATTAAGTATTTAATGGCAGAATCATCTGTATGCATTATATATTTAGTTCCAATTAAATAAGGTCTAAATTTATCAAAGGCATAAACAATAGCTAATAACTTTGATTCAATAATATTATAATTAATTTGAGCATCATTTAGTCTTACTTTCATAATATATAACTTTAAAACCTTTGTTGTGTCTTTGTCCTAATAGAGCCGCAATAGCATAATCACTAGCATTGCACATTATTTTAAATGATTTTTCCTAGTCAGGTGGTACTACTATAGGTGTAGTGATTAATTTTTCCTTTAATAATTCAAATGCTTTTATGCATTCCTCATCAAAATCAAATTTCGTATCTTTTTCTAAAAGTTAACATACCGGCTTAGTTTTTTTCAAAAAAAAATTTATGTTGCGCCTGTAAGAACCAACATGTTCTAGAAAACTTCTCACTCCTTTAACACTACTAGAAGTTGGTAATTATTCTATAACTTGGATTTTTGTAGAATTTACCTCAATGCCATTTTCAGAAATTTTGTGCCCAAGAACAATACCTCCTACAACCATAAATTGACATTTTTCTCAATTTAACACTAGGTTGATTTTTCACATACTTCCAAAACTTTTTCTAACTTATTAAGATATAACTTAAACAAAGTCCCAAATATTGAAAAATTATCCATAAACACGTTCATTCCATGCTCTATAAAATTGCTAAAAATTGACATCATGTATCTTTGAAATGTTGCAGGTGCATTACATAGTCCAAAAGGCATTCTACAAAAAGTAAATATTGCATGGGCTTGTAAATGTTGTTTTATCTTGATACTCTGGAGCAAATTGAATTTAGTGATAACAGGTATATCCATCTAAAAGGTAAAAATATTTATTCCCAGCCAATCTATCCAACAATTGGTCTAGAAAGTGTAAAGGAAAGTGATCTTTTCTGATGACCATACTTAATTTTCTATAATCAATGCAAGTTTGCCAACCAGCTACTTGTCTTATTGGTATTATTTCATTTTTCTCATTTTCTTCAACAGTCACTCCTACTTTCTTCGGAACAAAGTGATATGGGCTTACCCAAGCACTATCTAAAATAAGATATATAATTTCAGCATCTAACCATTTTAAAATCTCTTTTTTAACAACTTCTTTCATTATTGGGTTTAATCTTCTCTAAAGATCAACTTTAGGTTCATATTGTTCATCTAATAAAATTCTGTGCATACAAATTGAAAGGTTAATTCTCTTAAAATCTGTTATAGTCCATCCAAAAGCCTTTTTATACTTTTTAAACAATTTTATCAACTTCTATTCTTGAATATCAGTTAACTCAGAAGATATAATAACAAGCAATTTAGATGACGCTCCTAAAAATACATAATTTAAATGGGCAAGTAATATCTTTAATTTAAGTTCACGTGGTTTAATACTTGAAGGAATAAGATTTTTACTATCGTTTTCCAACAAGACTAACATTTTAAATTTGCCCTAAATATAATCTAAATCTTCTTCTTTCATTTCATTTTTATTCTTAAAAATTTCTCCTTGCTTTATTTTATTTTTGAACTCATTCTTAAATTGTTCATTACTTAGATAATCAACTACTTCCATCTTGAAACATTCATTATCTTTTTCTATTGCAGGATATTTCATAGCTTTTACTATATTAAATTTCACTTCTTGATCATTAACTCTCATTACTAATTCTCCTTTTTGTAAATCTATCACAACTCTTCCTGTTGCAAGAAATGGTCTCCCTAAAATTGTAGGAATCTCTTTATATTCCTCAATATCTAATACTATAAAGTCTACAGGGAAAATAAATTTATCCACTTTTACTTGTACATCCTCTATAACTCCTTTTGGATAAGATATTGATCGATCAGCTAACTGAAGAGTTACAATAGTAGGGGAAATTTCTCCCAAATCTAAAGGTTAAAAGATCGATAAAGGCATAAGATTGATATTCACTCCTAAATCACAAAATGCTTTTCCAAAAAACTTTTCACCAATTACAAAATGTATACTAAAGTTACTAGAATCTCTTAATTTCTCAAGAAGCTTTTTCTGAATAATAGCACTACAGTCTTTACTGAGTGCAACAGTCTCATGATCTGTAAACTTCCTTTTCTTATTTAGTACATCCTTCATAAATTTTACATAACTTGGCATTGGTTCCAAAGTATCAAAAAAAGGAATTTTTATCGTTAACTTCTTAAGGATTTCCAAAAATTTTGTAAATTGTTTATCTTTATTGTTTTGTTTTAGTGTTTGAGGAAATAGAGGTAATGGTTTTTCTAAAGGAACCTGTGTTTGTTCATTTTCATGTTCATCATTTTCAATTTCTTCCTTCTCTTCATCAACTTCAGTTTCTCGTTGGATCTCTGTTTCAACTTCTTTGGCACTTCAGAATTGAATAGATTTAATTTGGTCTTTAATTTGATCTTTTTGAATAACTTCCATAGCATTCGGACAAATTCTAGAAGGTCTGTTACTAAGTGCAGTAGCAATATGTCCTAACTGATTTTTAATATTTTAATAGCCGCCCCTTGATTATGTATTTGATTTCCCATATTCAACATCACTTCTTCCATCGTCGACTTTTTTTTTCATAAACTGTGGGTTAGGGTTGGAGTTAAATCCCGAAGGATAATAAGGTCAATAATTAGAATTTACTTGATTGTTCAGATTTTTGAATGGATTTGCTGAATTTTTCTAATTATTCTAACTAAAATTAGGGTGATTTTTCCATTTAGGGTTGAAATAGTTAGAATTGGAATTGCTATTTTGATTATTCATAGCACTTAAAGTTTCATAAGATGATTGAGTATCAATAATCTGCCCTAATAAATTTTCTTTTAATACTGGGGGTATTTGTGAATAGTTCACTCCCATTTGATCAATCTTTTTAGAAATAGCAGCAATTTGAGATGCCAAAATAGACATTGCACCAGAATCATGAATACTGGCTACTCTATTAGGATTTCCCCTTTCTGAGGGCCATTGAAAATTGTTAGTAGCCATTTCCTTATTTAAAGAATATTCTTCATCAAAAGATTTTCACATTAATGATCCATCAGCAGCAGCATCTATAATAGATCTAAGTGATCCTACTAATCCATTGCAAAATGTTTGAATTATTAACCAATTTGGTAAAGCATGGTGTGGAAAATTTCTAAGGAGATCTTTAAATCTTTCATAGGCTTCATGTATCAATTCCACTTCAAACTGACAAAAAAATGTAATATCATTTCTAAGCTTAAAGAGTTTTGAGGGTGGAATAAATTTAGCCAAGAAATTTTGTGATAGCTCTCCCCAAGTTCTAATAGATCCAGGTGCTAATGAATTTAACCAAGCCTTGGCTTTATCCCTTAATGAAAAAAGAAAAAAGTCTAAGCCTAACAATATCATTGGACACTTTGTCATATTTAAACGTAACACAAATTTCAAGAAAACTAGCAAGATGTAAGTTAGGATCTTCAGTAGGTGATCCACCAAATTGATTATGTTGTACCATTTGGATAATAGCAAGTTTAAGCTCAAATAAATTAGCAACAACATCAAGACTTTGAGTACTCAAGTGATGTTCAGCTGCTGTCAGATTTAGAAAATCTTTTAAAGGTCTTGGTCGATTCCCACTTATTGGATTATCTATGTTATTTGCCATTTCTTTTAGATTTTTTATTTTTCTATGTTGTTTTTAAATTTTTCTAATAGTAAGTTCTAATTTTAAATTACAAGATACTAAACCTTCAAATCAAATATTTCACATAAACAAATAAAGTAAGCAAAGTAAAATTCTAAAAAATAAACACTCTTAAATAAAAATATATTTCCTTTTAGATTTTTTATTTTTTATATTTTTTTTTGTATTTTTATGGTATATATATTATCTTTAAATTTCTTAATTTATTAAATTTTTTTAATTTAACTCTTACCTTCCCCAACAACGGCGCCATAAACTTGATCCCAATTTTTTATATGCAAGGATTTATGAAGTTGTACCACTACGGTGCCAAAAACTTGGTCCGAATAATAAAAGTAAGTTGTGTAAAATATATATAAGTATAAGCAATTCTTAATTGGGATTCTATGCAAGTATACGTATCGTTATCAAGCAATAATGAACTTTCTATTTAAGCCTCAAAAATCAATCCCACCGGGAAGGTTTAAATTTCCAATGAAAAATTTTACTAGGAAATCCACAAGAAGTCAAACAAAATTACTGTCAATAATTTTTAATATTGAGATAAAAACTAAATTACTTAACTATTAGCAAAACAAAAAATGCAACATTTAAATAGTAACTACAAATCTACTGACTATGTTTATGTAATGAAGATTTCTTATGCGAAAAAGCATCCTTCCCACTACAATGAAATTTTAGTGAAATAAGATGAGATAAATGTTTATAACATGTATTGTGCCAAATAGGATCAGTTTTAATTCTCTACTCTAATACAGTGCATAGAAAATCATTGGCTAATCCCAGATATAGTCCCTAAATCTGTGGCTAGGCTAGGAGGATACCGGCTCCCACTTTAGAGCTCCAACTTCCCTTCACCTGAAGGCTAACTCTCGCTTTAGTTTTTAACACTAAGATTGAATTAGGGATTTTAGTTTGTCACCCTAAAGATTCTCCAATTTTACACTCAACAAATAATATTTCCTTATTTATTTGCACTTAATTCAATAAACAAATTTCTCCTCCACGAAATACTATGTGATCCTCACTCTGTTGTAAAACTCATACTCCATATGTTTCACAACACATTTTAAAAATTCAATTGGCCAGATCAAAAAGTAATTTAAGTTTGGAGTTGAAAAATCATCACAATTTTTTTTATATTTTAATATTGGCACATCCTGTTATCTCGTCATTTCACAAAATCTTAGAGTATGGAGAAAGATAGAGGAAACTACTCAGACTTCAAGAGAAAGATACAACGAAATACAAATTTCATATATAAAAGAAAATTCATACAACACTAATAAATAAACAACACTTATCTGAAACTCTTCTCAAAGCAAGTCCCTTGTAGCATTTCCTTAGAAATGCATGAAGAAGATATCTCTCACTTTTCCCCTTCTCCAACACTCTTATAGAAAGTCTCACACTTAATCGCATCACACAAACTGTAAATTATAAAAGAAAACTCACTAATTGACTCCAATGTGGTGGAGGAATGAAAATGGATTATGAAGAATAGAGAATAAGAAGCGTGGCAGAATGTTGTAGAACGAAAAGGAATGTGAAGGAGTGAAGTAGTGAAGAAGTGGAGTAAAGGAGTGAGTGAGTGAAGGAGTGGAGTAAATTTCTTGATGAATTTTGGCCTCAAATAGAGCCTAGGGTCAGTTCTCCAAGAGGTTCCTCCAAAATCTCTTCAAAAGTCATCCTAGTACCTCGAATCTTCTAGAAACAGGGGTTGAACCAACATTGGCATCATCGATGCCAGTGTCCCGCAATTTAATTCACTGCTTTTTGTTTAAAGGCGCCGTCGGCGCTCGTATGGCACCATCAGCGCTGAGTAAAATTCTTAGTCTGTTTTATTGTTCTACGTCGTCGGCGCTGCGCTTGACGCGATCGGCGCTGCCCTTGGTGCGATCGGCGCTGCCCTTGGTGAGGTCGGCGCTGCCCTTGGCGCAGTCGGTGCTGAGTATTTTTTCAATAACATCATTTTGACTCCAAATATTCCATCCATTTTGCTTCCATTTTGGTTTAATTCTGAAAAATCAATAACCTGCAAGAAAACATCAAAATACCTTCCGTTGAAGTGTAATATCACAAAAATAAGTATAAAATATGGGTCTAAATATGCATATATTTTTGGTTTATCAGATTGTTATATTTTCTTCTTTGAGATTTATCTTGAGCCAGTCCTTCAAAATGAAGCAGCCCTCTATTGTATATCCCAACATCTAATGACAGGGGTAGAAATTCAGATACTCCTTCTTGTGAACTTCTTCTGGCCTCTTTGGTTCTGGTAATCTCAACTTGGGCTTCATCATTACATTTTTGAACATCTTTGGCATGGCCTCAACTTTGAAAGAATATATCCTCCTTTTTTGTTCGGAAAAAGTAAGACCCACACTACCCTCTACTCGGTCGGTCCTCCCTGGTGTAACTGTTCGCTAGACTAGTCATACTGTTGTGTTTGATGTTGCTGAGCATGTTGTGATAATTATATGAAACTTTGGTGAGAATGGTTTGCTTATATCTTTATTGGCAGTATTTCTTTATCAACGCTTGTCACTGTTCCAGACTTCTTCTTGAAGGACTTGATGGCGAGTCCATTATAAATGAAAGCTACTGGCCCATGGATGTTTTTGAGTAGAATCTCATTTGCATGTTATTTCTGTAGTTGAGGTTCACATTTCATGCTAAGTTTTCTCCACATCAAGATATATTCTACTAATATTTTGTTAGGCTGTTGCCTCTTTACTATGAGATCTTCAATAAAATGATGATGATGTGTTCCAGAAAATCTTTCAGTGAATAACTATTCTAACTTGGTAAAAGTCTCGACTGATCCGTTAGGTAGCTCGACATACCAATGAAATGCGATTCCTGATAGGCTTCTGAAGCACAAAAAATATATGCATTTTTGAACCTATATTTTATACTCATATTTGGTGATATTACGCTTTAAAGAAAGGTATTTTTCATGTTTTACTGCATTTTGATGATTTTCAGGATTTGAAGCAAAAAGGAAACAAAAAGGATGGAATTTTGAGCCAAAATAACATTTTGATAAAAAAAACGTAGCGCCAATGACACTAGCACGAACCAGGAGAACAGAACATTATCAACGCTGACGACGCCAGATAGTGTGCCGATGGTGCCATTTAACTGAGAGCACATAATTTAATTCAGACCATGGACGTTGATAGCGCCATCGTGGGCGTCGACGACACCAAAGTTGGTGCTGGACAAAATTCTAAAAGATTCAATGAATTTGGACACTTTTTGAAATGTTATTGGAGGCTCCTCTTGAACATCCGACATTATTCGTTAGTTAGTGAAAAATTGATCAGAAAAAGTGGGGGTTAAAGGGGGATGGTGTATAATTGAGTTTACTTGAGTGTTTTATTGTCTATTGTGGTGAGTCTAAGAGTGATTTCTCTTAAGAGTTGTTAGACAAGGAGAGAAGTGAGAGATTTCTTCTTCCTTACAACTTTAAAGAGAGATTCAAGAGTGTAATAAAGAGAGAAAGAGTCCAAGAGAGGCTACAAGGGATATTTGCCTAGAGGAAGAGTTACAAGAAAGTGGTGTTTGTTTATTATTATTGTATAAACTTTCTTCTATTTATGAAATTTTTATTTTGTCATATCATTCTAATGAGGTCCGAGTAGTTTTCTTTGTCCTTTTTCCTACTTTGAGATATGGTGAAATGAAGAGATAATTTGGATGTGCCAATTTTAAACTATAAAATAAATTAAGATGATTTTTCCATTCTGTTCTTAATTTACTTTTCAATCTCGCCAATTGAAATGTTAAAATATTTTATGAAATTTATGATCCAAAAAGTGGAGTATGAGTTCTACAAAAAAGTGAGAATCACATTCAATTCTATGAAGGAGTGTTTCATTCATAAAATAGAGTGCAAATAAATAAGGAAATATATATATTAGTGTGGAAAAATTGAAGATTTTAGGGTGACAGACTAAAATCCCCAATTTGATCTTAGTGTTTAAGAACTAAAGCGAGAGTTAGCCTTCAAGGGAAAGGAAGTGGAAGCTCTCGAGTGAGACCCAGTATCCTCCTAACCTAACCACGGATTTAGAGACTAAACCTGAGATTAGCCAACGATTCTCTATAACACTTGACTAAGAGTAAATAATTAAAATTGCACATATTTAGCACAAAATAAATTCAAATAATTTATCTCTCTCATTTAACCAAAAACGCATTGTGGTGGGAAAGATATTTTATCATATTTGATAACGTCATCACATAAACGTAGTTTGGTAGTTACAGTTTAACTTTACTTTACAGTCTTCCCAATCATTGATAATTTAATTATGATAGCACCTTAAGTATTTGAAATGAGTATGGTAGATTTTCTTTATTACTGTGAATTTCCTAATTTAGTTTGTCATATTGAATTTAAACTGTCTTCATGGTATCGATATTTGGGGCTTAAATAGAAAGTCATGTATTACTTGATAAGGATAAGTGTACTTGCATAGAATCGCAACATAAATTTCTTTAATTTCTTATTCATAAATAATGAACCAAAATTTTGGCGTCACTGCAAAGTGAAATCTACTTTATTAATTTTACACATCTATAATTTTTGGGATCAAGTTTTTGCTGGCATTGCTGGGGAAGGTAAAAGTAAATTAAATAGATTTGGTTAATTAGGAAATTTAGTGATAAAATTATTAAAAAAATCAAAAATCATAAAAAAAAATAATTATTAAAAATTTTAAGTGTAATTTTATAGAAATTTTTCTTTGCTTATTATATTTGTTTATGAGTAGTATTGGATTTGAAGGTTTAGTACCTTACGTTTCAGAATTAGAATGCACTATTAGAAAAGTCAAAAAACAATAAAAAATAAATTAGAAATTTGAACAAAATGGTGAATAACTTAGATAATCAAATAAATAAAAATAGACTAAGACCTTTAAATGATTATGTTAATCCTACAATAGATGAACTTCACTTGACTATTCAAAATTCTGATGTTGTTGCTAATTAATTTGAACTTAACCTGCTATTATCCAAATAGTACAAAATAATCAGTTTGGAGGAACACATACTGAAGATCCTAACTTACAACTTGCTAGTTTTCTTGAAATATGTGCTAATTTTAAATCTGATGGGTTGACTAATGATGTTTGTTAGGCTTAGTCTTTTCCTTTTTCATTATAGGATAAAGCTAAAGCTTGGTTAAATTCATTAGCACCTGGATCTATCAGAACTTGGGGAAAACTATCACAAAAATTTTTAGCTAAATATTTTCCACCCTAAAAAACTGCTAAGCTTAAAAATGATATTACATCTTTTTTCAGTTCGAAGCGGAATCAATATATGAAGCATGTGAAAGATTTAAAGTTCTTCGTAGGTAATATTGAACATTGGAAATCAAATAACAAAGGGAATCCTAACTTTAGTTGGAATAATTATAACAATTTAGTGAACCCCTCAGGAAATTCAAATAACGAAGGGAATCCTAACTATAGACATTATTATCCTTCAAGATATAACAATAATAATAAGCTAGTGAGAAGAAGTTGACTATGGAAGAGGTAATATTGAACATGGGAAATCAAATACAAAATCAAGGGGCTGCAATTAAAAATATTGAAAATCAATTAGGACATATTGCTACTGCACTTAGTAATAGAGTTTCACGAATTCTTCCTAGCACTGTTGAAGTTAATCCAAAAGATCTAAATAAGCAGCATATTAAAGCTATTCAATTTTGAATTGGAAAAGAAGTGGAAACAAGAATCCAAAGAGAACTGAAGTTGATGAGGAGATGGTAGAAATTGAAAGCGACAATGACAAAAATAAACTAATACAAATTTCTTTAGAAAAACCACCACCTCCGTTTCCTCAATGACTGAAGCAGTAGAAGAAAGTTAAAGAATTTACAAATTTTTTGGAAATCTTTAAAAAGCTAATGATAAATATTCCTTTTATTGAGACTTTGGAACAAATGTCAAGTTACTTAAAATTTATGAAGGATATACTAAACAAGGAATTCTAAAGATCACAAAACCGTTGCGCTCAGTAAAGAGTCTACTGCCATTATCCTGAAAAAGCTTCCTAAAAATTTAAAAGATCCTGGTAGTTTTACTATATCTTATGCTATTGGTGAAATTTTCTTTTGGAAAATCCCTTATGTGATCCAGGAGCTAGTATTAATCTTATGCCTCTATCAAATTTAAACGTTTAGATTTAAGAGAGATTTCCCCTACTATTGTAACTCTTCAGTTAACTAATCGATCAATAACATATCTTAAAGAAGTTATAGAAGATGTATTAGTGAAAAGTGGATAAACTTATTTTTCCTGTAGACTTTATTGTATTAGATATGAAGTAACATTTAATAATCAAGAAGTAACATTTAATAAAGAACAAGATATGAATTATTTTGCGATAGAAAAAGATAGTGAATGTTTTATTTAGAAAGTTACTGATTATCTAAGTAATGAGTGATTTAAGCGATTTTTTGAAGAAAAATTAAGGGAAGAAGCGTATTTTGAGAATTTGATTGGAGTAAAAGAAGATAATTTAGATTATGTTCAAGACAAATATGAAATTTTAGACCTTTTGGAAGGTGATAATAAAAGTCTTATTCCTTCAAGTATTAAACCACCTGAACTAGAACTAAAAGTACTACTTAGCCATTTAAATTATGTGTATTAAGGAAATTTATCTACATTGCTTCTTCTGATTTAACATAAATTAAGGAACAAAAATTAGTAGAAATGTTGAAAAGATATAAAGAGGCCTTTGGATGGACCATAACAGATGTTAAAGGAATTATACCTTCAATTTGTATGCACAGAATTCTATTAGATGAACAATATGAACCTAAAACTGATCCTCAGAGAAGATTAAACCCAATAATAAAAGAAGTTGTTGAAAAAGAAATCTTAAAATGGTTAGATGCTGGAATTAGATATCATATTTCAAACTGTGCTTGAGTAAGTCTGATTCACTGCGTTCCAAAGAAAGGAGTGAGGGTTGAAGTAAATGAGAAAAATGAAATAATTCCAATAAGATAAGTTACTGGCTGACAAATTTGTATATACTATAGAAAACTAAATATTGACACCAGGAAAGATCATTTTCCTTTACCATTTCTAGACCAAATGTTAAATAGATTGGCTGGAAATAAATAGTACTACTTTCTAGATGGATATACGAGTATCATCAAATTTCGATTGCTCTTAAGGATCAAAAGAAAATAACATTTACAAACCCTTATAGAACATTTTGCTTTTCGTTGAATGCCTTTTGGACTATGTAACACATCTGCGACATTTCATTGATGTATGATGTCAATTATTAGCAATTTAATTGAACATAGAATGGAAGTATTTATGGATGTTTTTTTTTTGTATTTAGAACTTAATTTGAATTATGTTTAAATAATTTAGAAAATGTTTTGCAACTATGTGAAAAAATCAACTTAGTATTAAATTAGGAAAAATATCAATTTATGGTTGCGGGAGGAATTGTACTTAGGCATAAAATTTATGAATATGGCATGGATGTAGATCCAGCAAAAATTCAAGTTATTACAAAATTTCCGCCTCCAACTATGGTTAGACGGGTAAGAAGTTTTCTTGGACATGCTTGTTTCTACATGCATTATATAAAAGATTTTTTAAAAATTTGTAAGCCATTATGCCAACTTTTAGAAGAAGATGCAAAATTTAATTTTAATGAGGAATGCATGAAAGCATTTGAATTATTCAAAGAAAAATTAATCACTGCTCCTATAATAATTCCACATAATTTGGATAAGCCATTTGAAATAATTTGTGATGCGAATGAACATGCTATTGGAGCTCTTTTAGGACAAAAGTATAATTAAGTTTTTTAAGTAATATATTATGCTAGTAAAACTGTAAATGATGCCCAAATTAATTACACCTCTACTGAAAGTGATTTATTAGTTATTGTTTATGTCGTTGATAAGTTAGTACCTTACTTAATTGGAGCTAAATGTATAGTGCATACAGATCATTTCGTTATCAAATATTTGATGCAAAAGAAGGATGTTAAACCAAGATTAATTGGATGGATACTTCTGTTGCAAGTGTTTGATTTTGTGGTAGTAGATAGAAAGGGAAATGAAAATGAAATAGTTGATTATTTGTCTATACTAGAATAAGAATTATTAACTGATTTTGTAAATGAAATTTTTGAAACTTTCCCTAATGAACAATTATATAATATTGATATAAAGAGTATATCGTGGTATGCCGATCTAGTAAATTTTATTGTGAGTGATATTCTACCACCAGATATAAAGAATAAACAATTAAAGAAATTTATTCATGATTCAAATTTCTATTTTTGGGATGACTCATATTTATATAAACAGTGTAAAGATTTGATTATTATAAGGTGCGTGCCTTATGAAAAAATTGAACAAATAATTGAACGATGTCATGATTCTAAGTTTGGAGGACATTTTGGAACTAGTAGAACTACACAAAAAATTTTGCAAGATTGATTTTATTGGCCTAGTCTTTTTAGAGATGTTAATGAATATATTAAAGCATGCGATCGATGTCAGTGAGTAGGAAATATTTCTAGAAGAAATAAAATGCCTCTAAATTGCACATTAGAATTTGAAATTTTTGATGTGTGGGGATTAGATTTTATGGGACCATTTATGAATTCATTTGGAAATTTATATATATTACTTGATGTTGATTATATGTCTGAATGGATTGAGGCTATTACTGTACCTAAATGTGAAGCTCGGTGTGTTTCAAGATGTTTAAATAAAAACATTTTCACAAGATGTGGAAAGCCGAGAGTTATTATTATGGATGGAGGATCTCGTTTTAGGAACAAAAGGATGGATAAATTGGTTCGAAAAATTAATATTATGCATAGATGCTCTACTACTTCTCATCCCTCAACTAGCAGTCTAGCAAAAATATCAAATCGTGAAATAAAGTGAATCCTTGAAAAAGCTGTAAATCCTTATAAATTAGATTGGTCTGCTAGATTATATACTGCACTATGTGCATATACAACTGTTTATAAGACTCCTATTGGAATGTCCCCATATAGAGTTATTTTTGGTAAAACCTACCACTTACCAGTAGAATTGGAACATAAAGTATTTTGGGCTAATAAGGAATTTAATTTTAATTTAAAGTATGTTGGTGAGAAAAGATTATTGCAACTCCATGAACTTGAGGGGATTAAAAACAAAGCATATGATAAAGAAAAAATCTATAAAGAGAAAATGAAAATATGACATGATTGGAAGATTATAAAAAAGAAATTTGAACCTGAACAAGAGGTTCTATTATATAATACTAGACTGAGATTAATTTCTAAAAAAACAAAATCTAAATTGTTAGGATCATTCATCGTGATCAAAGTCTATCATTATGGAACTGTTGTTATTAAAGATCCTAAAATAGGAAATATATTTAAAGTTAATGGGAATCGATTGAAACATTATTATAAAGAACATATGCCATAATTTAAAGAAATTTTGATGTTGAGTCATCCTGATTAGACAACTGTAAGTCAGGCTGACGACGTTAAAGTAAGCGTTTTATGGGAAGCAACATATATATATATATATATATATATATATATATATATATATATATATATATATATATATATATATATATATATATATATATATATATATATATATACATATATCATAGTAGTTTTTTTAATAATTGTTCAAAGTATTATGAAATTATAATACTTTAGAATCCTACACAATCTTATATATCATAAATTAAGAAAAATATTGGTATTGGAAAGAACTTTGGAAATGAATTGAACCAAAGATGAAATAGACACAACTATGGCTATGGCACCAATAGTGCTAGCATGGGCAACAATGTGCTCTTTAATAGAAGCCATGGTGTCGACAGCGCTCAGAGAAGTTTCAATAGTTCAGAGAGACTTACGTGGGCTTTGGGATAATTTTACTTCAAAAACACTGCCTATAGGTTTTTTATAAGTCATGAAAACTATTTTGGATGATCAGAAACTTCCAGATTTTGAAATCCATGGCTTCCAATTCCAGAAACACTACAGGATATGGAGTTTTCAATAGAAGAAAGTTCATATGTTTTGACGCGTAGTGATTGTACGACAAAGTTATCACTAAAAAGAGACTTATCAAGGAGAGAGGCTTTCTTAATCATGGATTGAGTAATCCTAGTTTGGAGATCGAGAAAATCATAGTTTAGAGATATTGGAAGGTTCTATGTTACGCTACTGCTGTAGTAGTTGTTCCAATGGTAAAAGAATTTTATGCTAACCTACATGGAGTTAACCAAAGAGTCATTTTCGTTCGAGGTAAGTGTGTACCATTTACTCCATCACGAATAAATGATATTTTTATGGCAGAAAGCGTGTTTATCTATCATTATATGAATTTTATACCAATGAAGGATATGATGTATGATGTATACCGATTTCTAATGGATGAAAATTATAATTGGGAAATCAGAGATGAGGGTTACGTTAATTTCTCGGCTACTCTGCTTAATCTGATATCTAAACAAAAACATTTCTTCGTCTTTGCAAAACTACTCCCTACAATAAAAATTTGTAGAGTTACCAAAGAAAGTACAATTTTAAACTATTGCATTCAAATGGGAAAGCCCATTGACATGGGATCAATTATTTTTAAATCTACTATGGGTATTACAATGAATGCGCCTATAGATGGACTAGGGCATCCATCTATGATCTTCTTACTTTGTAGTCAATCTCAAGCACCCATGGATCCTATGGATGGAAACTATATAGAGAATGGAAATGAAGCATTGGATATTATCTTGGATAAAGCCTCATATGCTTCGACAGCCTTAATGCCCTATATAGTGGAAAGTTCAACAGTTTGGGAGATGAAAATGAAAAAAAATAGAAAGAGAACTTTAGAGTATCATGAATGCATAAGGAAATTTTAAATATTTTATTGATCACTTAGATTGGAGGATGAAGGAACACATTGATCATACGGGAATAATTGAAGCAGGTTTGGTGCAGCTGTTCAAGAAGAAAGAATGGATCGATGAAAATTTGACTGATCAATTCCCATACCGACCCTTCTACAATTTATATGTCCATTACTAGTCTACATAAGATTTTAGAGGAGGAGATAGTACTGAAAATGAAGTGGAGTAATTGAAGAAGTTGGACTTTCCGCTATTTAAAATTAATTATGTTTTTAATGTAAATGTGTTGGATTTTCTTTAAAACTTTGTGTGATTGTGTTGAATTTGCTTTAAAACTTTGTGTGATTGTGATTAATTTGCTTTGCTTTAAACTCATAAAACTTTAATTGTATGTATAGTTTAGTTTTCGGTGTTCTAGTATTGTGGCTTGAATTCGACGTTGAATTATAGTGTGATTTGCTTTATGAATGTGCGAGTGTGATTAAAGATCTATGTTTGTAAAAGTTTGGAATTTTATATATAAATGTTAGTTTTTGTGTTGTTTGTAAAAACATTTATTTGTAGACTATTTAAGGATTAATATTATTGTTTAAAAAGACTAAATAGACGGTGGAGTGAATTGGAAACACAGGAGATTGCAAAAAGGCAAATTATTGAAAATTTTGGCTCTAGCGTCGACGTCGCCCACATGGCGCTTGAGACTCGAAAGTTCCCAAATCCCTTAAAATTCGTGATTTCAATAGTAAAAATTCCATTTTTACCCCTTCGGTCACCCCTAGGGCTTGCAAGCACTTGAATTTGAGGAATTAAAGAACAAAAGAAGTTTGGATTTAATCTTCTCTTGGTAAGAGCTACACTTTGAACTAAAAATTTTTTATTTTCACCAAGGATTTCTCCTACGTTGCCGAGATCCATAATTTTTGAAATTTTTGGGAAGGTTTTGAGAAAATCCTTTGGTGAAGAACTCTTACGTAGTAGTTTTAAGTTTAGAACGTTCCACATTATAGTTTTTGGAATTTTTGGAATTTGTTTAGATTTTATCTTTTTTCTAGAAAATTACTATGGCACCAAGGATGTGAAAAGGGAAAAGGAAATTGGATTTTAATGATAAAAAATTTATCAATTTCGAAGCTAGATCTTATTTCAATAGTCTACCTATAACGAACAAAATAATTTAGGCTTGAGTGTTCAAAAATTTTGGTGGCGAAGTCGAGAGATTGATTGTTGCTCGGCAGTGGGAAAATTTCTATTACTTTACTACCGAAGCTATTATTGGTGTAATCATGGAGTTCTATGCCAAATTTAGGGAGACTTCTGATGACCATGTCTATGTTCATGGAAAAATGATTGAATTCACCCCTAGAAGAATTATTGGATTTTATCAATTGCAGGATGCATGTAACTGTTAGTACAAGGCATTATCTGCTATGAATGAGGCCTTGGATGAACTTATTTTATTTCTTATTAATGGGAGAGGAGCTTGGAAGGTGATGAATAACTTTAAGGTAAACTTCCCTACTTCTATGTTAAATTTAGTCTCCAAGGCTTGACATTACTTTATGTCGACAAGAATGATACTTACGTACCACCATAGCAACATCACAAGGGATAGAGCCATCCTGAACTTCTGTATGCAATAGATGAGCAGGATAGATGTTGGCTCTATTATTTATAGATATACTCGTTCTATTTGGATGAGCGAGATGACTGGTAGATCAGCACACCATGCCCTGATTTTCACATTATGTGAACAGTCAGGAGTTGATTTTAGAATTGTTGAGGAAAAGGATTGAACCTCTTAAACCCATTAGGCCAACAAGCCCAAAAACCTATGAATCTTATGTTGGACGGAGATTTCAAAGTAGGAGTAGAGATATTCCTTCTACTTCTAGTGCTCCTAATCTCTAGGGAATTATTGAACAAATGATGATCCAACAAGGAGATATTTTAAGAATGGAGAGCTGGATTAAAAATTTGGAGGCCAGAAATGAACATAATGATGAATTAACAATACAAAAGTTTGAATATGATGCTGCTTATGATGATGCTATGGTTCGATTAATGAGGGGTGGCCACTCAATACAGTTTCCTAGTCACCCTATGTTTACCCCTTATCAACAACAAAACTTTGTTGTAGTAGAAGAAGAAGATGATGATGAGTGGTGATGTCTACTTTGTCATAGTCTTGATCTTTTATTTAGTTTATTGTTGGTTACATTTAGCTGTTGTTATTGTTTAATTATTAAGCGTGATTCTTATATTTATATTGAATGTTGTGTTATGAACATTAATCTGTAGAAATGTTGTAAATTTGAAATTTATTTTAATACTGTTTTTTGTTATATGTACTTTTTTGTATTTTATTTTAGTTAACTCTTTCTCAACAAATATTTTTATATATATTATATGTTATTTAATATTTTAAGCCTTGTAGCTTTTCATATTAGCACCTGCAATATCTCAGAGTTAAGTTTCAAAAATCAAAACCTTCAACATGTATGTGTTTTCTTTATGTGTTACTTGTATTCTTTCACCCTATATTTTCAATTTTTCATGCTTAATCTTTTAAAAAATTAAGTTGGGGGGGGGGGGAAGAAAAATTCCTTTTTAAAAAAAGAAACTTAATTTTATTTGTCTTCAATTAGCTGTATTTTAAAATTTTTAATTTACCATGGTAATTTGTATTGGAACCTAATTTAGATAACTATATTTGTGATTTTAAATATATAGTAAACTTAAGTAAAAACTATTAATAATAAAGGGTAATTCTAGATATTAAGGTATTTGGTGTGAGAAAATAACACTATGTTTTTCCATTGTAAGTAGAGTAATTTATATTTTTGAAGTATTCAGAGAGTTTTATGTAAGAAGAAAAGAATGAACCTTTATAAAAAAAACTTAAAGCTAATACAAATTTATAAAGTGAAAGAATGTGAAAAATTTATAAATTTAAGATGAAGATACTGAAGTTCAAAATCATGAAAGGCTATCCAGATATAGTATTCCTCACATAATAAAAAAAAAGAGGAGAAAAGAAAAAGGATTGAAAATGATCCTAAAATAAAAGAAAAATAAAAGAAAAGAAAAAAAATGTGAGGAGAAGCTTGAAGAGAGGCCTAATAAAAAATTGGCTTCACATAAATCAATTTAAGGAAGAAGGCTTGGCTACATTCTCTAAACTTATATTTAAGTATTAGCATATTTACTAACAAATTTTTCATGAAGTTCTTTTTCATTTGGATATCCTAAGTGGCTTTAATATGACAATTTACAATTTTCCTTGAAAAGAATAGAGAATCAGAATTCTTAGATCTGACTATTAGATATTCTTATACCTTTAGCATTAGCTTGTGTTATTGTAAATTTTTTCTTAAGTTATGCTATTATATTTAGCAGACCAAAATGTGGAAATCTAGAAGTTGAAACTCTTTGTCATATGACATACTTTTATATACTAAAGGAGTTACTTGAGGACAAGTAACATTTAAGTTTGGGGGATTTTAATGCACAAAAAATATATTCATTTTAAACCTATATTTTATACTCATTTTTTGTGATCTTTCACTTTAATGGAAGGTATTTTTCATGTTTTATTACAGGTTAATGATTTTTAGGACTTAAAGCGAATAAGCAAGCAAAAAGGAGAGAATTTGGAGTCAAAATATTATTTTGAAAAGTAATACTCAGTGTCGACGGCGCCAGCAAGGACGCCAATGACGCTAGCATGAACCAGAACTCCAGAACCATAGTAGCGCCTACGACTATTTAACAGAGAGCACACAATTTAATTCAGACCACGGGTGCCGACAACGCCAATGTTGGTGCTGGGAAAAATTCTAGAAGATTCGATGAATTTGGATGCTTTTTGAAGAGTTATTGGAGGCACCTTTTGGAAACCGCCATTATGCTTTGTTTAGAGAAAAAATTGATCAGAAAAAGTTGTGGTTAGAGGGGGCTAGTGTGTAATTGAGTTTACTTGAGTGTTCTATTGTCAAGTGTTGTGAGTCTAAGAGTGATTTCTCTTAAGAGTTGTAAGAGAGGGTGAGAAGTGAGAGATTTCTTCTTCCTTAAATCTTTCAAAAGAAAGTCAAGAGTATTTTAAAGAGAGGAAGAGTCCAAGAGATGCTATAGGAGATTTACATATAGAAGTAGTTACAAATAAGTGGTGTCTGTTTATTATTGTTGTATAAACTTTCTTTTATTTATGAAATTCATATTTTGTCATTTCTTTCTCATGAGTTTTTAGTAGTCTTCTATGTATTTCTCCCTACTTTGAGATCTGGTGAACTGAAGAGATATTTTAGATGAGCCAATTTTAAAATATAGAATAAATTATGATGATTTTCCACTCTATTCTTAATTTACTTTTTGATCTGGCTAATTAAAATGTTAAAATCTGTTGTGAAACATAAGATCCGGGAAATGGAGTACGAGTTCTACGATAAAGTGAGAAATACATTCAATTCTATGAAGGAGTGTTTCGTTCATAGAATTGGGTGCAAATAAATAGGGATATATATATATATATATATATATATATATATTACTGGGCGAAGAATTAGAGATTTTAGGTAGTAAACTAGAATCCCCAATTTGATTTTAGTGCTTAAGAACTAAAGCGAGAGTTAGCCTTCAAGGGAAGGGAAGCAGGAGCTTTGGAGAGAGAGTTGGTATCCTGCCAGCCTAACCATAGATTTAGAGACTGAACATGAGATTAGCCAACAATTCTCTAAAGCACTTGACTGAGGGTAGAGAATTAAAATTGCTCCTTTTTGGCACAACACAAATTCAAATAATTTATCTTTCTCATTTAACCAAAAACTCATTTTAGTGGGAAAGTTGCCTTCTAAAATTTGATAACTTCATCACAGAAACGTAGTTTGGTAGTTATAGTTTAACTTTACTTTAGAATAGTGCTAGTAGTTGATAATTTAATTCTGATAGCACCTTAAATATTCAAAATTAGTACAGTAAATTTTTATTATTTATGTGAATTTCCTAATTTTGATTATCATATCGAATTTAAACCTTCCTCATGGGCTCGATATTTGGGGCTTAAATAGAAAGTCCTATATTACTTTAAAACGATGTGTATACTTGCGTAGAATCTCAACATAATTTTTTTTAATTTCTTATTCATAAATAATGAACCATATTTTTGGCATCATTGCAAAGCGAAGTCAACTTTATTAAATTTACACATCTATAATTTTCGGGATCAGCTGTTGACAAACTGGCGAAAAAGTAAAGCTTCTTTACCTCCGTTGTTGCCACAACTAGCTCAAAAATGTGCTATACAATGTCTGGGATTTCCGATCCCATAAAATGTCTTAAAGTTTGGTGACCCAAATCCTTTAAGGTAGGGTACGCCATCAAACTCCTTCTGGTAAGGTCTACCCCTTGAAATCAATGCACCGCCCTTAGAATAGGCTAACGCCTTTCGAACTTGCTGTTCGATCAACTGTTTAATATCTTTTTCTGGTATGGTACCTTGTCGGAAAGCCTTCTTTTGCTGATATTTCTATTAGCAGAAGAAACTTCTCTCCTTTCATTGGTAATATGAACTATTTTTGGTTGGTTTACTCATGCAGAAACTAACTGTTATGATTGGGATTGTCCATGAACTCGAGCCATGGCTGCCATGGTGGCGGTCATCTCTTTCATTCTCTTTTTCATTTGAATGATTTGTTCATCTCTTAATATAATAACCCTACGTAAATCATATGGAATGTTTCCTTCAACGAGAGCTTGGGTATCACAAGTAGATGTAGTAGGTCTAGTCTCGAGGACATGAAAATCCACGAAGTCTTAATCAAGCTAATTGTTAAAATCAAAATCTTCATGATCGTCCATGGCCACTCCATACACTTTGGTTACTAAGAAAGCTCAGCCTTGAGCTTCTCAACTTTCTCTTTAATTATTTCTTCCTAGATTAACATAAGATCTGGTGGATTTTCCTGCACATCCTCCACTTGTTCATCAAAATCAGTAATAATAGCTACAACGATGTCAGGTATTTCGGACTCTTGCTTCATTCCTGAACTTTTCCCTACGGGATCATTGAACCATATTGGCCTGGAAACCATCGGTATCCATACCTTCTTCTTTATTGGTGATGCTTTGATATGGGGCGTCTCAACGAAGTCTCGGTATGTCGAAGAGAGGCATGCTCCTCACAGTGGAGACTAAATACAGTATCAGATGACTTCTTTATTTTCTCCATCTTAAGGGAACTGTTACAATAAACAACTGACGGTATCCTTGCACTCAAATGTGACTTAGTCGAGCGACGTTCTACAGAACATGGAATAGCAGTAGTAACATAATTTGTGGTAGTAACGGTAGTATCAACTTGACTACCCAGACAGAATCTGATGGGAATACGGGCTGTCAAAACTTCAGCTGATTTATGAGACAGTCAACAATCTGACATCCCTTAAAATCTTTTTTTTCATTTGAGGGACACCTTGCATCCCACTCGCTTAAGAAGCTCAACGACTGAACATACTTCTTTTGTGGCCAATCTCTAAAACACTGTATGGACTTTAGCGATAGGAGTGGGATCAATGATCTTTTGAATACTCTTTATCAGCACTTTTTTAGGGGTGTCCTGTTGAAGCTGTCCATTGTCGGAAAGGAAATCCCGACGCCAAATTTGGAGAGACATTTAATATATATATATATATATATATATATATATAATAATAATAATAAAACTATTCTTTGCTTGGTTTATCCTCTAGATGAGCAGGAAGTCTTGAATGCCTAAAAATCTATTTGCCCTAATAAAGCCCCGGATCCTGATAGATTTTCTTCTGTTTTCTCCATACATATTCGGAGGTTATCAAGAAGGAAGTTATTCTTGCAATCCAAAGTGTTTTCCTTGGAAGCAATTCTGGCAAATATTTCACCTCGACTCTGATAGTCCTTATTCCTAAAGACAATGATAAGATCACTTAGGATAATTTTTGTCCTATTTCTCTCACCACCGTGATATCTAAAGTTATGAGTAAGATCATTGTTAGTAGACTGCAGCTCATCTTAATCACATCATTGCTGAACAATAATGTACTTTCATTAAGGGCAGAGACATTACTGACAATGTTCTTCTAGTGCAAGAAATGATTGAGGAGTTGAAAAAAAAGTGCAGGGGGGGCAAAATGGTCCTTACAGTAGATATTAAAAAATCTTTTGATACTATCAGTTTGGACTTCATTCTTAATATTCTTAAAGCAAAAGGCTTTAAACAGGAATTTTGCTCCCTTATACATCGTTGGTTGTCCAATAATCGCTATAGTGTGATGATCAATGGTGAAGCACGTGGTTTCTTTTTTGTTGTAAGGGGCATCAAGCAAGGAGACCCTCTTTCTCCCACTCTTTTTACAACTGCATTCGATTATATATCCATGCTTATTAATATGCTACATCTAGAGCGTCCTTATCCTCAATTTTCTCATAATTCCAAAATTGTTGCAAGTCGTCTTGCTTTCGCTGATAATGCCATTTTGTTTTTAAATGCTAGTAAACATGCCATTAAAGCTACCATGACTCTGTCAAAAGATTTTCAAAATACTTCTGGGATGATGTTCAATATGGCTAAGTGCTCTATGTACTTTGGCAAAGGTGCTCCACCTAATACCCTTTCTTGGGCTCCTAACTTCACGGGATGCAAAATCTCGAAGCTCCCCTTAAAGTATCTCGGTGTCAATATTCTCAAAGGCAGAATCACACAAACTTGGATGGACGAGATGATTGATAAGGTTAAACTCAAGAAAAATGATTGGAAAAATAATTTCCATTCGAATGGAGGTAGGCTCAGTTTATTGAAAAGTTTTGCATACTCCTTCTTTATATGATGCAGATTCTCAAAACAAAAAATAATACTCAAAATATTCTTGAGATTATTTTTAACAAATTCAATTGGAAGGGTAACAGAACTACTAAGAATTGGACTACTTGTCCCTACACTTGTAAACCTGTTTATGCTTGTGGGCTTGGGTTTAAAACACTTCAGCACACTATTGACATAAATATGTATAAACACTGGTTGAAATTTTGGCAGGGCAGTCTCTATGGGCTAAATTCATGCAACATAAATATTGCAAAAATTTACATCCATCCAATGTTAATTGGAGAGTGGGGGATTCTAACAACATAAATATTGCAAAAATTTACATCCATCCAATGTTAATTGGAGAGTGGGGGATTCTAAACTTTGGAAAACCATAATTGCTGCTTGTGATGTAGCCTCACATTTTATGTTTTGGGATATAGGTGATGGTAGTTGATACGCCTAAAATTGTACTATTTTTCATGCTTTTTTTTATAATTATATTGCACTTTAAAGGTATTTTCATGCATTTTTGGTTGTAGGTAGATCAAATTGAAGAAGTTGGAGTGATTGGAAGAAAAGGAACAAAAATGGACCAAAATGGAGCAAGACAACACAAATCAGATCGAACCGGGGCACACCAGAGCCAAGGGGACAAAAACCAGACTTTTAAGTGCCTGTACCTGGTGCTTAAGCACCCAAAATGGTGTTTAGGCACCAAAAGATAGAGACGGGGGAGCGTAAGTGCCCAAAAATCTGAGCTTAGGTGCCAGTGACAGATTTCAATATATCTTAAAGAATATACGTCAGATTTGTACCATTTTTGAAGCAGTGCTTCGTTCATCTCTTGGGGAGTTTACTAGAAATAAGAAAAGGGACTTTATAGAAGAATTTGGGGTGTTATATGGAGTTTTTAAGAGGCACTTCAGGCCCAATTTGGAAGATTCATTGAATCTAGACAGTTTTGAAGAGACACTTAAGCATCTCTTGGGAAATTATAAAAAAGGATTGAAATGTTTTTAGAACAACTCTTAGACACTTGAATTAATTGAAAGAGGAGAAGAATACTTGGTGAAGAAGAGAAGAAGGCTGGGGCGTGAGCAACAAGTTGGCCGCAAGGTGAGAGAGACAGAGAGTGATAGATTTCTTCTTTTCTTTTCACTTTGTTCTTAGAGAGGATTGTAAGGAGATTACTTTTGCTATATGAGGAGAGTTTGATTTCTATCAAAGATAAGTATTTTAATTATATTTTGATTTAAATTTAGTACTTTATTTGAATGTTCTCAAAGTCTTGTTCAATGAAAGGTTCTTGTTGTTTCTTCTTGTCTAGTGAGTAGTTTTCTTTACTCTTCCTTCTTGTAATTAATTAGTATGTATGTGTAGGATATAAAATCGAGTAGAGTGAGAATCTATTGTGAAGATTTTACTTTGTTCTTCATTTACATGTAAACTTGATCAATTTGCGTGTTAAAATCTGTTGTGAGAACATTTAAGATCCGGGATGGTGTTGTCTCAATCAACTATGGTAGAATCACATGAGATTGTATGGATGAGAATGTAGTCCATATGGTTGAGTGCAAATTAGTATGTAAATAATCTTTAAAGAGTGTATAATTAGAGGACTTTAGAGTGACAGTTGAAAGCCCCTAATTTAGAATATTATTTTAGGTTTTGATGTGAGATGTTAGGCTCTAGGTGGAGGGATAAGAGGGAATTCTAGAGTGAGAGCTAGAATCTTTCCTGCCTAGCCCGTCTTCAGAACTATTCAAACTTTAGATTAACCAATATTCTTTATAGTATCTCTAGTAATGGTAAAGAATATAATTGCTCCTATTTATTACAATCTCTCTCAAAACTTGTTTTACTTTTACACATTGCACTACTTTCATTGAATGCGGAAGAGTACTTTTAATATATTAAAAAACTCCCTTTCTCATTTTCACTAAGTATTTTAATTTAGAAGTAAACGTAGTATTGTAGTGACAATTGTAGGATAAATTCAAAACCAAACTTTTATCGAACTTCCAAGCTAGGGCGTGCTATTCTAAACTAAAAATTTCTCTAGAAAGTCGTCGTGATTAACCTTGATCTCCATGGGATCGATATTCGGGGCTTAATCAGAAAGCCCTATATTACTTGATAACGATACGTATACTTGTTTTGAATCCCTAAAAATATAATTGAAATCTTACTTTGCTTGGGATTAATTATTCGGTGTCATTACCGAGGATGAAAATCTTCAACTAGTGGTGTCAACTTCTTAAATTCTACATATAAAAAGAACATCAGGATCAAGTTTTTAGCGCTGTTGCCGGGGATCACAATGATTTATCTTGATTTTTAGGAGAATTTTAGTTGAAGTAATTATGCTTAGACGTGGAAAATGTAGTGATGTAAATTTTTTTTTGTGTGAAAATTGTTTTTCGTATGAAAAGTATTGTGAAAAAATTGTTTGTGTGAAAAATAAGGTGTTTGTGAAAATGATTTATAGTGTTAAATATATTTTTTTGTTCTATTTATTTAATTATTAATTTATTATTTTTTGTGTTGCATATGCGAAACAAATGATCTGTAAGACTTTTGTCATATGATCCTGAGTTAGTAAAAAGGAAAACAAATAAAAAAACAGAAAGAACTTGAAAAACTAGAAATGGAAATAGAAAACATTCAAAATAATAACTTATAAAATCATCATAAATCTTTGATGGATTATGTAAATCCTACGACAGATGAAAGTCACTCAAGTACACAAACCCCTGTCACAGAAGCTGACTCATTTGAAATAAATCCATCGATTATCAAACTAGTGAAGAACAACCAGTTTGGGGGAACTCCTTCGGAGGATCCCTATTTACACTTATCAATTTTTTTAGAAATTTGTGCTACATTTCATTATAATGGCAAGTCAGACAATGCAGTTAGACTAAGGCTTCTTTCCTTTCTCACTAAGGGATAAGGCTAAAATGTGGTTATATTCATTAGCACCTAGCACTATTAAAAATTGGGAGGAGTTAACTCATAAATTCTTAGCTAAGTATTTTTCACCTTCATGGGCTACTAAACATAGAAATGTTATTATCTCATTTTTTCAGTATAAAGGAGAATAAATATACAAAACCTGGGAAAGATTTAAGGAACTCCTAAGTAAGTGTCCACACCATGCTCTGCCCGATTGGTTAATCTTTCAAACTTTTTACAATGAGTTAATGGGATCCCTTAGGTCTATAATTGACGCTACCGTTTGTTGATTATTAATGTCAAAACCATTTGATGTAGCATATGCGTTAATTAAAGAAATGTCTACAAATGAATTTCAATGGCCCTCTGCATGGGTAAATCCTAAAAAGGTATCCAATGTTCATAATACAGATGCATTTGCAATTCTTGCATCTCAGGTTGCTACAATATCAAGGAAGTTGGACCAATTTGGAATGAACCCGCCTCAATTCACTTCTGTAAGTGAGGAAAGTTCATTTGGGCATATGATTGATTCTAACAAATCATATGAGACTTTAAATACCATAAACAACTTGTATTCTAACTTTTACAACTCAGATTGGAAGAACCATATTAATTTTAACTGATATCATACTATTTGGGGTGAATACCAACAATGGAAAAATAATCATGCAAATCCTAATGGAAGTTAGAATAATCAGAGGAACACAAACTATAGTCCTTCATATCCACCAAACTCTAAAAATGATCAACAATTTGATGATAAGAAGATGTATATAGAAGAAGTGGTATTGCAAATAAGAAACTAGTGCAAGGTCAAAATGCTGTGATTAGAAACATAGAGAATCAACTGGGACAAATTTCCAATTCACTTAGCAATAGACCCCAAGGAACACTTCCTAACAACACTGAGATCAACCCTAAAGAGAAAAATATTAAACAAATAGAAGTTGTCCAATTAAGAAGTGGATGAGAGATAGAGGGTGTGGTTATAAAGGAGAAAGAAGTTGTGAGAGAAACAAAGGAAACTAAAAGACCTAAAGAACATGTTTCTAAGGATCTGGAAAAATTAATATCTCTAACTAAAATCATATTACAAAGACCACCACCTTCATTTCCTCAAAGACATAGACAGTATGAGTTAGATAAACAATTTTCAATGTTCATGGAAGTACTTAAGAAGCTAACAATGAATATTTCTTTTGCTGAAGCTTTGGAACAAATGCCAAGTTATGCAAATTTTATGAAGGAGATATTAAACAAGAAAAGGAAGTTTGGGGATTACGAGACAGTTGCACTAAGTGAGGAGTGCAACGCTAGACTTCATAAAAAACTTCCTCATAAACTTAAAGATCCGTGTAGCTTAACAGTTCCTTGTGAAATTGGAGAAATATTATGTGGAAAAGCTTTATGTAATTTAGGATCAAAGCATTAATGTGATGCCTCTATCAATATTTAGAATGTTAGGATTATCCGATATTTCTCCCACTACTGTAACCTTTCAGTTAGCTGATCAATCTATCATTTATCTAAAAGGGATTATAGAATGCATGCTTGTTAAAGTTGATAAATTTATCTTTCCTATGGACTTTATTGTATTAGATATGGTGGAAGATAAAGAAAATCTAATTATTTTGGGGAGACCTTTTCTTATTGCAGGATAAACTATGATAGATGCACAAAAAGGAGAGTTGACTATGAATATTAATAACTATGAAGCCACTTTTGATGTTTTAAAGGCTATGTAGTATCCAACTGAGAGAAAAGATGATGATTATTTTTGGATAGATGAAACTGATTAACTAAGTAAAGGCCATTTTCAAGAAAGTTATGAGATTAAGTTAACAGATGAGATCAAAATGGACTTTCATGATGAGTTGAAAATGTTGTTTGAAGAAGACTATATGCATGTTCAAAAGAGGTGTGAATGATGGACGTTTCTGAAAAAAGTATGATTTTAATTCCATCTGTTGAAAAATCTTATGAACTTAATATGAATGTACTTGTCGGTGTTATTTTGGGGTTGAAGGGGAGTTGCCCGTAAGAAGCTGTCGGTCATCGAAATTGAAATCCCGTCGCCCGCTTCGGAAGGGCGTTGAAGTATGAAATCAAACTGACTCCATATTTTTCATAGTTTAAAACAAAATACCATTGTACCTCAAATCCTGTATCTACCCCAAAGGATAAACACAAGACTTGAGGATGAGGCTCGATCAAATAAACTAACAAAATTATGACATACGTTTGGTCTGCGAAAACCTTTATATTTGTCGACAGGTTCCCCTATTTAATATAAAGAATTAAATAGGGTTTATATTAAGCTGGGTTTGGACATGCTTCCTATAAGGGCAAGCCCCTATAGTTAATTACATCTTAAATGATCAAAGTCAACTAAAAAGACTATCGATAAAAATCAATAAATATTATCTTCAAGGAATTTCCAAGCGTAGGACTCTTCAACCAAATCTGATGTAGAGGTGTGAAAGGGGATTGGTTCAAATTTGGAACATTTTATTGTAGAGTCCAAAGGAGGAAGAGCTAGGGGATGTCATGGATCCAGAGGAGAACCTCGCTGACTTCCCAAGCTATCCTAATGTTTGGCTTCAGTTTTGAGGAGAATTATTTAGGTGTTTCATCCTGCCAATTTTATTAGTTAGGGCTTACATTCGTGTGAAACGATCATGCAAATAGCCTAGAAGATATAAGGATTTAGGTCATGACAAACGACAACCTCAAAATCCTAATAAGAGTTAGGGCTTATATTATATAGCAGGGATATACAAAGGCCCAAAGATAAGGCGAGGATTTACGTTGCATAAGCAAGCAACCTTGAAGTTCTATGGTTTTATTGTTTAAGTCTAAGGAAGGAAGATTGGTTTAGCTGAGGAAGACAGGTTTTACTGTTGAAGATGGCAGTGCTGCCCACCATGCTAGCTCCTTGCTGTGACGAGTTCGAGTTTTATAGTGTGTCAAGTTATAATGTCAAATCAAGTGGCCTTATGGTTGAAGTTCTTTAAGTTTTATGAGGGCATATTAAAGTTTATTAGAGCTACATTTGTTAGGTTCCTAAGGTTCCCTCATTTCAGCACCACTATTTTTTATTGGATTCACTTAGTCCAAATGAACTTACTAAACTCAACTTAATGAGTTTCATAATTTCATTTAAATCGTGGGAAGCCTCGTTAGCAACCGTAGGTTACCTCCTCAGAGGGATTCCCGATCATCCAATAGAGACATCTTAATTTAGTTGAAGTTGTAGTTTTGTGTGATGTTTGTGATTAATTTTTGAGTTATTTTATATTTTTAATGTTGTTGCGGTGAGTTTTATCTTAATTGATCTTAATTTTGGTTTCGGGTTATGGTTATGGTTAACATGCAAGTTCAAGTAGGTAAATGCAAGCATGAAACATGCAAGGAAAAGACAGAAGAAAGACAGTACTATAAACTGTAAAAGCGTACCTGACGAGTTTTCTCGTTCCACCACCTGAAACTTAAAAATGCATGTGAGGGCATTTATGAAGAGCAGGAAAAGTAGAGTTCTGATAATTTTCCTAACCCTATGTCATATCTTGGTGGGTCCTTAGAAGTTTAATTAAGGATGACTTCATCAAGCAAGATATATTAAGTTTAATAGATCTCCAAGATGACCAAAACTGCTCAGTGAACATTGAAGATATATTAAGAAGCAAATATATTAAGAAGCAGGTATATTAAGAAGCAAGTTTAGTAGATATATTAAGAAGCAAGTCCATGCTACTTACTCGCTGTCTGATGGAAAATCTCGAGTTGTTTTTAAATTTATTATGTTGCTAAAAATTCATCCTATAAATACCCTCAATGCTCAGTGAACATTGAAGTCTCAATTATCCCTAAGAATTGGGTAATTATCATTTATCATTTAATATGAAAATTATGTGAGTGAATTCCCTTAAAGGGGAAGCAAGTGTAATTTGAGCACTTAGCCAAACTTTTAATGCTAGTTTTCCTTAGTGGTGTTTCAAGGATGTTTGATTTAATTATGTTTATTTCTCTAATTCTCATTTAGTCAATTTTGATTTAGCCTAAGTCACCACTAAGCCCTTAAGGCCTAGATGAATGTCTTAATTAGCTTTGAAAAGGGTTAAGCCTTAAGTGGTCATGATTCATGATTTAGATTTTATTTAAAAATAAAAATAGGGGTATTAAATTGATTAATTATTGACTTCAAAAGTCATACCCCTAAGTCTAGGATCATTTAATTTTAATAAACTTCCAAATTTTTAATGATTTAGAAAAATATTAACTTAATTAAGAAAGTGGGATTGCTTTCTACCAATTGACCTGTGTTTCAAGCATCAAATAAATTGATTAAGATCAAAGGTTACCCATTCCCCTCCTTGACTTAAGCCTAATTGTTAATTAAGGCTAAATTTCCAAAATTACACATTTGCCCCTAAGGCTCTAACACCTCATAATTTTTCAAATTCAATTCAAATGACTTTGAAATTTTTATCCTACCTCATTCATGGGTCAATTAAGACATGAGAGTAGAAAATGTGATTTTTCAAAACTTAATTTAATTTATATAATTACTTTAATGCAAAAATGGGATTTTTCAAAGAAAATTCCTAACTTAACCAAGGTAAACTCTAATTCTCTGAAATTATTATTGAAGGTAGACCTGGACCAGGTAAAGCTTTGAACCAAGTTTCATAAGTTTTTCATTTCTCTGTGATTTATTAGAATTATTTTAAGTTTTGGGTTATTTAATAAAAATAAAATATTTTAGATGGTGAAAATTATGTTTTATATTTTTTAAAAATCTCTCTTAGATGGTGCAAATTTTATAATTTTTGGATTTTTCTTTGATTTATTGAAACTATTTTAGTGAAAACTCATTTTTAGCCTTTAAAAATAATTTTTAAGCTTTGAAATTCAATATCCTTATTTAGAAAATCAAGAAAAATATTCTAATTGTTTCTAAGTGATTAGGAAGCAATTTAGAACATTTTCATTAGTTTAATTATTTTTGTGGTTTTCATGAATTTTTAATTATTTAAAAATTTAAAGTAGACTAAAAATCAAGTTTATTATTTTAGATATAATTTTATTTTTATAAAATATTCTTGATCACAGAGAACTCAAAAAACGAAGTTTCATAATTTTTTGAGTTTTATTTTGATTTTTTAAAAATCATTTAAGTGTCAAAAGTGATATTTATCTTTAAAAATCAACTTAAGTTGTCAAATGAACTCAAAATATTTTGAAATTTTTATGATAAGTTCTCTAGATCATAAACCACAGTGGAGATTAAAAATCAAGTCATTTAAATGTTTATATTTTCCAAAATTAATTATCTTAGTGATTTGGTCTTTGTAAAATTTAAGGGTATTTTAAATGAATTGACCCATGAAATTATTTCCAAAGTTTTCTTTAGTAATGGTGGACCTTCCAAAATTTTCTTAAGATTTTCTAATCAATAAGCTAATTTCAATGATTATTTTAAAGAAATAATGTGGAACAACTTGAAAAATATGGATCCGTGTATAAAAACCTCCTCTGACTTTAAAAAAATCAGAAGATATCTTCCTTGACAGAGGCTACAACATGCCAAAATTTCAAGCCAAGGTAATGTGCCAATGTGCATTGAGAATCAAATGATTCAAAACATTATTTAATTAATTAAAAATAGAATATGCATAAAATGGTCTTGAAATATATTTCACATTGTTCTCCTCTATTCGCTGGGCAAGAGGGTATTTTCATTTTATTTTTGTGATTTTTCTACACAAAGTTATGAATTTTCTAAGTTAAGGGTTTTTAAATAAATAAGAAAAAACCCAATTTATCTATTTAAACCGCGCGTGCTGACTAGATCATAGGCAGCTCCGAAGGCAGGCGTGGCGCGCTCTAGTTGGATGCCGCCATCCACGTAGCTGCTGACTCGGCTCGCAGTTTATGTCCTGGAGTGTTGTCCAACTCGATCTCCTCCTTCCGTTTGATATACACTCGATCGAACGGCTCCTCATCATCATCCCCGATAGAATGATCCTGTGACCGTCCACACTAAAACCCTAAGATCTTAGCCTATACTCAACCAAATCACCTCGGGTTTGATCCTATGGACTCGCCTAAGCGAGACGAACCTATTCATATGGTAATCATGCAATTAAATTAAGCCTAATTAAATTGAGAATCAAAATAGGCTCGGGATGAGGTGAGGTTTTAAACCTTTGCTCTGAGAAGTGAAGCTTTAATCAGAGGGGTTCAACACGTTCGTTGGGGTCCAAGGAGGCTAGGGATTGAGTCCTTAGTCTTATTGTAAGACCTACTTAGGAATTCAATCACAGTTGGATTTGGGTGTTGGTCTAAAGCTATGGTAGAGGCTCTGTGGGAGGGGGATTTTAGGGGGTTTTGGCTTCTTTCACTATTGTGAAGGTTTGTTTGAAGTTAATTTGAGTTTGGTGGATTTTAGAGGTGTGTTGGGTTCTGTCCTAGTTTTTGACAAGGTTTCAAGCTCAAAATTGAGCTCCGACAATGGGAATTGGTGAGGGAAAATGGTTGGAATGCACTGAGGGGATCTTAGGGAAGCTCTGTGTGAAGTTTGGAGAGGCCTCTCTAAGAAAATTTTAGCACAGCTCCCATGGCCATGGGAGGTGAGCTTTTATAAAAATGGCCATTGGATGGCTATCAGGGCACAAGTTTGGGTGCATTGTGGTGCTTAGGTGGAGGGCAAAGGAGCTCTTCAATTTGATTTGGATGAGCTGGCCTCTAGGTTTGATTTGGGTGAAGTTCCATGGGGGTGGCTCTCGGTTTTGAGCTTTTCCGACCACTAGGCTGGTCGGGCGGCCAAGGGGAGGTGGCTAGGAGCTCAGAGAACCCAGAGGAATCGATCACAACAATTTAATGCAAATGTGCTTTGATTCGACAAAGATATTTTAAGCATGTGCATTTTTTGGAAATAATATCGCTTAATTTGGGGGACCTTTATTCCATAGCTTCATTTAGGTGGTTTCATGGTGTTTGTACTGGTCACTAAGTCGAACTAATGGTTTGGGTGGAGTTAATTTGCTGACTTTAGGGTGGTTAGGTCACCTTTAGTGCATGGGTCCAAGTGGGTGCAAATGACATTAACTTGGGTTTGGGCTAGGCTAGCCTTATCAATTGGCCCAAATAAATATTGAATTTGGTGTATATGTTCATAAGGAAAAACTTTTGTGAAGAATTAAAGTGGTTATGAGCTCAATTGAAGGGTCAATTTGAGGAAATTTTGAACCTTAATCAATTTTGTTATGTTGGGCTAGACTTGGGTCTAGCTTGGGTTAGTCTTGGGATAAGTCCAAATTAATTATTGTAAATGGTCAATAGGGACCTCGTGAAGAGTTTTCAACTTGAATTGGATGCGAATTTGGAGGTTAAGGAAATCAATTGGGTGAAATTTGGGGACTTTGCCAATTTGGGGCTAAATTTGGGAACTTTGGATTTAGGCCAAAATCAAATGGATATGATGCTTCACCAAGGCCAATTTATGGTTGATTTTGATGTATAGGAATGTTATCAAGATTTTTCAACATTAATTGGGGCCAATCAACTAGGCTATGGGTTCAATTTGGCGAGATTATGTCATATGGTCAAAATTGGGGCTTTAACCTAACTCAAAATTGGGTTCAAATCATGGGCCAATTGAGCTTGGATTTGGTTTAATTTGATCATATAAAAAGTTAGTTTGATTTTAGAATTGAAATTGAGGTCAATTGAGGTCAAATTGATGGAGATTTGAATTGAATTTGGGGAATTTGGGCCTTTAAAAGAAAATTTGGTGAGATTATGTCATATGGAAAAAATTGGGGCTTTAACCTAACTCAAAATTGGGTCAAATCATGGGCCAATTGAGCTTGGATTTGGTTTAATTTGATCATATAAAAAGTTAGTTTGATTTTAGGATTGAAATTGAGGTCAATTGAGGTCAAATTGATGGACATTTGAATTGAATTTGGGGAATTTGGGCCTTTAAAGGAAAATTTGGGGGTTTTGGTTAAAGATGGGCAAATTGGCCAAATTGGCTCATGTGATAGTTGAGAGAAACGAAATTAAAAATATTAGGGATTTATTGGGAGTTTCTGGGAATTTTTAGAGTTTTTTGAATTTTGGGTCCAAGAGGGGTATTTTGGTAATTTGGGGGTGTTTTAGGGGTAAAAGGACAAGATGGGTATTTTGGTAGATTTGAGGTACCAATCATCACCAACAAGCCATGGAACAATGGAAACCCCATTTTGGGTCCTCTGCATAGTGGTCTTAGCCAAACCATAGCCTTAGGGCTAGTAGGTTTAGGGGACCATCTACATGAGTATCCTAAAAGATCATGGGATTTAGGCTAGAAATTTGAATTCAGGGTTGTGAGTTAATGTAGATGTATATGAGTGTAGATGAGTGTAGTGAGTGCCTTAGCTCCAGACCAACACCCAAGGTAAACCATAAAGTCTAAGAGTCCTAAGGGTGACTCATCTTGAGTTTCCCCCATAGTGACCCTACCTAGTAAGTGCTAGAGGTTAGGACCAATATGTGGAACTTCAAGTTGAGTAGAAAAGAGTTTGGAATTTCTAATGGTGAGGGTTCCAGATCTAGTTTTCTAAGAATAGTCAATAGGAAAATCCTATGGCAAGACCTTAGGCAACTAAAAGGAAAAAACTAAACCTCAACCAAAAGTGAGGTCAACAGTACCCCATACAATGTTAAGGCCTACCTATTAGGGAATTGATCTACACTACCAGTCTTTATATCTTCAAATTTGGCTCAATCACAAGAACCTGAATTAAATTATGAAATCAGTAAAAGATCTCCTAAGAAGGAATTATTAAAAATTGTTGAATGGCATATTCTATGGTATATAGATAAAATGAATGAGATTCTATTGTTGGGGCAACGAGAGTAAAAATTGGATACATCACTTCATTGATGTTATACCAAGCGCTTAGTGGGAGGCAACCCATGATTATCTTTATTATCTGTTTATTGTGATTGTTGTTATGTTGGACTGGATAATAGTGAGATGTCGGAATTTGATCTTTGCTTGATGTAAGAGTGGATTGGATTAATGTGGTGAGGTAGTTCCTTTGTCATGACTAGATTTGTATATGATTTCTGGTAGTAGTAGGTTGACGAGTCTGTTACAACTTAGTTATTAACTGGAGCCTAGCATTACCTTGAATCATGTAGTGTTTGGACTTAAGAAACTCCATGTAAACTCTATTACTTCTTTTATCTGACGTTCTCTTCACCAAGTAAGGTCATGAACTTACTTAGTGAACAACATTTGGATGAACTGCACTATGTTTACCAGATTATGTATGCCTTAGACTTAAAGTAACATTGAAATTTGTAACACTTGAAGTAATTCTAGCCATGGGTGATAATGATACAAGGTTTTATACACCCACTTTATTAGTGTACTTTCTTCCGTTAGAAATTGAAAATAAGGAGGGGAAATGTGAATAGAAGGGAGATCAAATTAACCTCAGTCGTTATTTGTTTATGAATCTGTGAGACTATGTATTGGAGTTTGTGTGTCCATGTTTGTAAGTCAAGTTAAATGAGTCTTTATAGATGACAAAACTTATCTCAATATTTTAAACTTGTTAGCATCCAACATTTTCTTTATGAAGTTTAAAATGTGTTACTGTTTAATTTTTCAGTTCGTATCTGTTCTGTTATTTAAAATTTCTTTACAGTGTTATGTCCATAATGTTTAGGCTAGATTTACTTTCTACTGCAATATTCTACCATGTGTTAATTGTTGATATTTTTGTAGGATGTGTAGTAAATTATAAAAGTGATCTTTCCCTGCCACATATTTTTGTACTTCATTGATACACATGTTTGAGCTTAAGTTTAGGGGGGCAAGAAAAATGTTTAAAATTTAAACCTTAATTGTTTTCAAAATTATTAAAAATAAAATTTTATTTTATTTCTAGTGATTATTGTTATGAAGAGTCATCTTAAGGATGTTAAAATTCTAAATATAGAAATGGAGTAGGAAAACTTAGTTTATATTTTTACTGAAAAGGGTGAACTTAGAGTTAAGAATATTTAGTTGAGAACTTGGGAAAAAGAATAACTATCTTTAGTAGGAAAAATTGTATTTTTTTGAAAAATTAAGGATTCTTAGAATTCTTATTTTCAAACATTTAAGGCTCTCTTAGAAAGTTTTTTTCTTAAACATACATATTTTCAAGTGAAAGAAAATAATAAGTTTTAACATTAGAGGAGGATAGTGGAATTCAAAATTGTTTAAGGACTTCTCTAGATATAGTAATCCTCACATACAAAAAAAAGGGAAAGAAGAAAAAAAATAATATATGATCAAAAAGACCCCGAAAAAAAAGAATAAAGTCAGGAGAAGCTTGAGAAGAAGTCCTAATCAAAAATTGGTTTCACTTGAGCCTTTCTAGAGTAAAGAACTTAGAACAATCCTAAGATTAATTTTTACTTATATTAGTAAAAATTATTTTTAAGAGGGTTCTTAAGTCTAGAAAGTAAAGTTCATAGGATCCGAAGTTTGAAAAATCTGCATAAATTTCTGAACTTGATAGGAAAATAAATTTCCAAGTTTAATGATAAAAATTTTAGACCCTGGGCTAGTTTGTTTCACTAGAAGTTCTTCTAATTTGAACTATCACATTTTTAGAACAAAACTTTAAGAATTCTAAGGGATGACCCATTAACTCTAATTTACATAAAATATTTTAAAAATGTAGTATTACTTGAGGACAAGTAATGTTTACATTTGGAGGATTTTGATACGAATAAAAATATATTATTTTTCATGCTTCATTTTATAATGATATTGCACTTTAAAGGTGTATTTCTTTTGTGTTTGGTTGTAGGTACATCAAATTGAAGAATTTGGAGTGATTCAAGCAAAAGGAACAAAAATGGACCAAAAAGGAGCAAATCGGAGCAAATCAGCTTGAACTGGGGCACACAAGAGCCATGGGGACCTAAATTGGACACTTAAGTGCATATTCCCAGTTCTTAAGTGACCAAAATGGTGCTTAGGTGCCACCACACAAAAAGGCGGGCGCTTAAGAGCCTAAAAATCAGCGCTTAGGCACCAGTGACGATTTCTAACATATCTTCTAGAATATACATGAAATTTGGACAATTCTTGAAGTGGTGCTTCGTTAATCTCTTGGGAAATTCATTGAAAATGAGAAAACAGACTTTCCAGAAGAATTTAGGGTTGTTTTATGGAGTTTTGACGAGGCAATTTAGGCACCATTTGAAAGATTCATTGAATCTGGATAGTTTTGAAGTGACACTTAAGCATCTCTTGAGAAATTATAAAAAAAGGCATGGAAATGTTTTTAGAACAAATATTAGAATCTTAAATTAATTGAAAGAGGAGAATATGACTTGGAGAAGAAGAGAAGAAGGCTTGGGCATGAGCTACTAGCAGTGCGGCATGGTGAGAGAGAAAGAGAGAGAGTGAGAGATTTTTTCTCTTCTTTTCACGTTGTTCTTGGAGAGGATTGTAACGAGATTGCTTTTGCTATACAAGGAGAATTTGATTTCTATCAAAGATAAGTTATTTCATTGTATTTTGATTTGAATTTAATACTTTTTTTGTATGTTTTTAAATCTTGTTCAATGAAAAGTTCTTAATGTTTCTCCATGGGTAGTGAGTAATTTTCTTTGCTCTTCCCTCTTGTAATGAATTATTGTGCATGTGTAGGATATATAATTGAGTAGAGTGAAAATATATTATGATGATTTTACTTTTTTCTTCATTTACATGTAAACTTGATCAACTTGCATGTTAAAATATGTTGTGAGAACATGTAAGGTCTAGGATAGTGTTGTCTCAATCAACTGTGGTACATTCACATGAGATTTTATGGATGAGAATGTAGACCATATGTTGAGTGCAAATAAATAAGGACATAAAATTTAAATAATGTATAATTATAGGACCCTAGATTGATAGTCTAAAGCTCTTAATTTGGTCTATTGTTCTACATTTTGATGCGAGATGTTAGCCTTATGGTAGAGGGATAAGAAGGAACTCTAGAGTAAGAGCTAGTATCTTCCCTGTCTAGCCCGTCTTGAGAACTATTCAAACTTTAGATTGACCAATGTTTTTTATAGCATCTCTAGTAAGGGAAAATAATATATTTGCTTCTATTTATCACAATCTCTCACATTACTTGTTTTAATTTTGCACATGTCACTACTTTCATTACATGAGGAAGAGTACTTTTAATATATTAAGAACCCCATTTTATGATTTTCACTAAGTATTTTAATTTCAAAGTAGAAGTAGTATAGTAGTTATAATTGTAGGATAAAATCAAAACCAAACTCTTATCGACCTTCCAATCTAGGGCTTGTTATTCTAAACTAGAAATTTCTCTTAAAAGCTGTCATGATTAACCTTGATCTCCATGGGATCGATATTCAGAGCTTAATCAGAAAGCCCTATATTACTTGATAACGATACGTATACTTGCATAGAATCCCTAGAAATATAATTGAAATCTTACTTTGCATGGAATCAAGTTTTCGGTGTCATTATCGTGGATTAAAATCTTCAAGTAGTTGTGTCAACTTCTAAAATTCTACATTTAAAAAGAATACCAAGATCAGTAGTATCTCCTTTTGGACTGATGAATGGGATCTCTCTACTTTTTTTACTTTGCCTCCCCATGCTTATGATGTAAATTTATTGGTCTCTGATTGTTGTTTTTCTTGTGAATGGAATCTTGATATGATGAATGCTCTAGATGGTGAACTTGCTCCATCCATTACTAGAATTCCTGTTAAACCTCAAGATAAAGCTCTTGTATCATGGAAGAAACACACAAACTTATCCGCCACAAAATGGCGCTACTTAAACCTGCACTCTTTTACTCCTTGTAAATGACATGCTTTTATTTGGCATAAACTTATCTCTCCATCTATTTCCTTTTTCCTTTGGAGATACTTTCATAAGTTTCTTCCTCTTGATGATATACTTAAATTAAAAGGGTTGAAACTTGCATCTTATTGTTATAATTGTAAAAAAAAGATGATGAATCTTTAAATCATCTATTCATTGAGTGCCCCTTTGCTAAAGAAGTTTGACATCGTATTGGGTGTTATTTTGGTATCTATTGGCCCACAAATCTAAATTTTAAGAGAGCTATTGAGATTTCAAAGGGTTTTGAACCCTCTTTCAACAAGCATGTATAATTTCCTTTTATTGTCTTATGGTTTATTTAGGTGGCAAGAAAAAGTCATAAATATGAAAATACTGGTCACTCCCCATCTACCTCTTCCATTTTAGCAGTTGTTTATTTCAATAAGGCTTGGAAATCCTTCTTTGGACATGATGCCACTCCTTCTATGGCTAAGGGTAGGAAACCCATTTTGATTAAATGGGCACCACGCCCCCATGGTTGGTTTAAGTTTAATGTTGATCAGAGTTTTTCTAATGCTTATACGGGTATGGGTGGGATTATTAGAAATGTATCTAGATGATCTATAACTTATTTTGCTTCACCTTGTCTTGCTAACTCCTCACTTGAGGCTGAGACCTCTGCTGTGCTAGCTGCTCTTCATACGGTTACCTCTTAAAAGTTAAATGGAATTATGGTGGAAACTGATTCTAAAATCCTTTTTAACATTCTCATTGCTAAGATTCAACCTCCTTGGTATATCTTAGCTTTGATGAAGAGAATCATGGTTACTATTGAAAGGCATCATCTTAATATATTATTCTCATTTACTTATAGAGAATGGAATCAATATGCGGATTGGCTGGATAAATGGAGGGTTCAAAATGCTTTTGTTGGAAATACCCCTCCCTCATCTTTCTTAAACTTATTAAAAATGATTTGGATGCCCCTTTTGTTCATTTTTGAAGCATTGCCTCCTTCATTTAATTTTTTTTTTCATTTTATGGGTTTGACTTTGGCTTATATGGATTGTCCTTTCATGATTTTGTGGAGATGGCTTCTAATCATATTATTGGCCTTCCTTTTTGGGGTTTTAAGAAGAATGGCTAGTTATTTCTTCTTACTATATTTCAGGAGAGGGATGCTTTGTTTCAAACTTTTATTGGCAGTTCTTATTGCTCTATGATTGAGAAGTTTTATTGCTTCTTCTTTATTTGTTATGGAAATCGGTTTCTCAATTTTGGGCCTACCATGAGGCTATTTTCGGACATTAAATCATTTGTTCAGTTTATAAAGTATACTATGCAAAATGAGTTTATTGGCTACATTTCTAAATTTGGCCTGAATGGAGATTGCAGTGGTTTTTTTTGGCTGCATATTCAAGAGTGCAATAAAGCCTAGGCAATGGTTTTTAATTTCACTAGCAGGATTTTGATGATGGCTTTTGGCTTAATGGGTAACTTTTTGAGTTTGATAAATGCTATAATGGTTGGACTTTCTTTCTTGGTTACCATAAATGAGTGGTTCTTTTATCTGATAACATTTCACAATCATTTCAAGCTGCATGCAATTTTTCCTGAAATTTTCTCGTGGCGGAATTATGCATCTAGCAAAACATCTTACATCCCTAAGAACCCTGATGTTATTTTTCTAAGGTTTTTTTAAAATTGGAGGCTTAGGGTTTATGACATTTCTGCATGGTCTATTGGAAATCTCTTTGGCACTGCCCAAAAACCTTACTTTTGCTTCATTGATATATTTGGTGGTAGCACTGTTACTTTTATGAATGATTATAGGCGGATTGCCTCTTTTTGGGCCGTGAGCAAATTTTTGAAGCTTTATAGCTTCACATTGGTCAGCTTCATGATGGAATGCATTTTTTGTTAAACTTTTGTCATTATGCTGATCATAGTTTCGTGTGGCTTGTTTCATATAAATGTTCATAATGGAATGTTGATCGTGGCTAACGGTTATTATTGGTGGTTTTTGCTGTGGTACTGCTACTTTATTGATAGGATTTTTGGGTCTTGTTTCTCCCTAGGGCTTCAGCTATTCTTTGAAGCTCTATGACTTGGCTAGCTTCAATGTGGAGTGGTTTTTTGGTTTTATTTCTGCTATTAAGCTTGGCATAGCTACTTTGACTAATTACAATCAAAGCCACTTTTTCTAGGCATATTTTGTGTGGCTTGTTGTAAATTTTTGGAGAAATTAGTGGAAGTATTTTATGTGGCTTGTGGTGTTTTATCAACGGAAACTTTGGTGGAGGTATATTGAGCCTTAGCGGTTTAAAGCCATTTGATCCTTCTGCTAGATTTTTTGTTGGCTGTCAGATTACAAGATTAATGCTCATAGTCTTGAGGCCCATGATTTATTATCTTTGAATATACTATACAACTAGAGGTAGTTAGTTCGTATTGGTTATCATGATTCTTCCCAGAAAACTCTTTTTTCCGATATCCCTTAGTTTCATATTACATGGACAACAACATCTTTTTGGACTTTTGAAACTACAGATTTAATGCTTCACTTTCTTGTTACTTTTAACTCTCATGATAATTTTGGTCTTCAGCTGACAAGCTACATTATCTTTTCTACATAGAAATTGTTCTTGGAAGATTACAAAGGTACTCTCTTTCAGTTTGAGTGGATTTCAGATACGACACAAGAGTTTTTGTCCTTGTGTTTCACACAACTTACTTTGCACTTTCTTTACATGTTTATGATGGGTATACTTCGCTGGCTTGGTATACATTCTGTTGGGACACATACATGTATTTTTGAAAGTGGTTACGTTAAAATTTCTTTTATATGCTTTTTGCGTAGAATTGGAATGTGGATGGAGGATCCCTTAGTACATACTGTAATTTTATTTCTTTTAGAATGGATCCTCTTTCCCTCCACTTTTTTGTACCATTCTTTTTAATTAACACGTAAGGAGCCATGAGATGCTCTTTTAGTCTATATATATATATATATATATATATATATATATATATATATATATATATATATATATATATATATATATATATATATATATATATATATATATATATATATATATATATATATATATATATATATATATATATATATATATATATATATATATATATATATATATATATATATATATATATATATTAAAAAAATATGAAATCAAACTGATACCATATCTTTCAAAGTTTAAATGAAAGAGCACTATATCTTAATCTTTGTATCTATCTCAAAAGATAAACACGTGACTTGATAATGAGTCTAAATCAAATAAACTAAGAAATGTATGACATCCGTTTGGTTTGCGAAACTATTTTAATATAAGCCAACAAGTTCCCCTATTTAATATGAAAAATCAAATAGAGTATATAATAAATTAGGTTCTCAAAAGTTTCTTATAAAGGCAAGCCTTTATAGTTAATTTCATCTTAGATAACCAAAGTCACCTAAGAAAGCTTTCTATAAAAAATCAGGGGTTATTGTCTTCAAGAATTTTAAGGGATGGAAATTTTTAAAGAGATCGGATGAATAGGTGTGAAATGGGAATGGCTAAAATTTGAAAAAAATTATTTTTGGAATCTAAAACAAGAAGAACTAGGGGATGTCACAGATCCTAAGGAGAACCTTGGCGACTTCCTAATCTATCCTATGATTTGGCTTCAATTTAGAGGAGAAATATTTAAATGTTTCTTCTTGCCTAATCTATTAATTAGGGCTTACATTCATGTGAAACTATCTCACAAAAAGCTTGGAAGATGTAAGGATGATGAGAGACAACGTCATAATCCTAAAATAGGTTAAGGCTTTTATTGTTTCACAGAGCCATACAAATGCCTAAAGAAAATTTGAGGATTTATGTCGCACTCGGTTGACAACCTTAAAACCTATGGCTTGGTTTTTTAATTCTAAAGAATCATTTACCTGGTGTAGACATATTTTGCTGTTGAAGATTGTTGTGCTGCCCACAATGCTAGCTTAAAGCTCCTTGTTGTGGCAATTTTAAGTTTTATAATGTGTCAAGTCATGGTGTCAAATCAAATGTTTCTTAAGGTTATGGTTATTTAAATATTATGGGGGAAGTTAAAGTTGATTAGAGTGACACCAGTTAAGATCCCATAGTTCTCTAGTTTCAGTGTCACTTTTTCTTTCGATATTGCTTAGCTTAAATTAGCTATGAAACTCATTTAAACCAGAGAGATCTTGTTAACAATCGTGGGTTACCTCCTCCAAGGGACTCCCATAAATTCAAAAGGATGTTTTAAGTTTAGTGACATTTCAAAAGATTTATGGTTACCTTTGAAACAATTTGTTTTAGGTTTTGAAAATGTTGATTAATTTTTTAAAATGTTTTTCTTGATTTTGCAAGTGAAGTAAAGAACTCAACCAAGTAATTTATTATAAAAAGTAAAATGACATAAATTAAATAACACTATAAAAGCATACGTGTCATCTTCTCGGCATTACCGTTGAAATATTAGTCTTATGCAACATGTATATAATCTTGCAAAAATTTAAATATATTGTAAGGGTAGATGAAGGTGTATCTAACATACTCTGAACTATGATTTATCAAGTCCCAAAAGATCTTAATGGATGATTTTAGAACATAATATAGAAAGTGAGATTATAAAGTGTTTGGGAATCGCCATGAATTGCTTTAAAGGTCTCTTGAAATATTTGAGTTTATTTTCAACTTATCATATTGCTCTACTAATCAACCCAGACCAAATTAAAACTACAGCATTACTCGATAAACTTTGACATTTTAATTGTCCTGAGGATAGGGTACCCAATTAATCAGTTGAAATTTCACTTAAAAGTTATTTAGGTGAATGCCCCTAAGGAAAGTTTCACTCATTAAGGACCTTTGTATCCACCACTAAAGCTGGTCTTGGAGGTGTTAATCATCAACCATATTATCTTCTAAATCCCATCAAAAAAGTTTTGAAATCAAGCTAGATCACCTCCCAGCCCCTATAAAAAATCTAATGGGAAAAAGATTAGCAAATATTAAAATTTTAATTTAGGCAAAATGGATTCAGATTAAAAGAAGTCGAGTTATCATTAATTGTGGACTTAATCATAAGTGAAACATCATCTCGCTAGTTTAAGTTCATAACATGCAGATCATTTGATTTCGATTAACTTCCAAATTCTGATGATTTACAAACTTTATAATTTCATCCTTACCATGGAAAGGTGGCAAGTTGGTTTCTACCTTTTCCCAATTATATTTCAATCATCCAAAAATATTCATTAAGATCAAAATTACACATTTTCCCTTTGGATTAATCCTAAATTTTAATTAAGGAACCAAAAACCTAAAATGATCACTTTACTCTTAGGACTCTTCACCTCATAATTTATGATGCATAATTCAAGTGACTTGAGAGATTTTTGAATACCCTATCCATAAAGTAACTAAAACATCAGAGTAGAAAAATGAGATTTTCTAAATTTATATTTAATCTAAATAATTACTTTATCCTAAAAAATATGATTTTTAAAGTTAATTTATGTAATCAATTTTTGTTTTTTTAGATGGGGATCCACTTTCCCTCCCTATTTTGTAATAACTTTTTATATTAATGCGTAGGGAGCCACGAGCTGCTCTTTTAATTAAAAAAATGTAATCAACAAAAATAAAGTTTTTGTTTATGAGTAAAGTTTTTGTTTATGAGAAAATTATTGGAGGATCCCTTAGGTCAGAGAAAACACTTAGGCAAAATGCTATGATTTTCTAAATTAATTTTTAATTTAATTTTTCTGATTATTCATTGGTTTTTAATGAATTAATTAAATGGCAAAACATGTTTTAATTACCAAAAATATTTTTTTCATTTTTATTAAACCTCCCTAAGTCCACAAAACTCAGAGAAACAAATTTTATATTTTTATGTTTTTTAATTTATTTATTGTAATTATTTTAATGAAAAAATTAAGTAAATACATCTTTAAGCCTTTGGAAATTTATTTTTAAATTAGAAAAATTAGGAGAAATATTTTAATGAGTCCCAAGTGATCAGGTTATCATTAAGAACATTTTGAAATATTTTTGTTTTTTTGAAAATGTTTAATTAATTTTAATTCAAAATAAAACTAAAAATCAAGTATTTTATCAAAAATTACTTTTATTTTTCCTAAGTGCTCTTGATCACAAGGAACTTGGAAAACCATTTTTTATAATTTTCTTAAATGTATCTAATTTAATGCAAATATTTTTTTACAAAAATACAATGTTTCTTAAAAAAATCAACTTTAGAGCCTAAACATAATCAAATAATTCTCAAATTCTTACAGAGGGTTAGAATGATTTTTACACACAATGTGGCATTAATTTTGTTGATTTTTTATTAATATTTAAATTAAATAAATTAGTACAATATATACACTTTTAATTAATTATAGAAATTCACAAAAATATACAAACTCATATAATATTTTTCGTAATCTTCTATGACAATACAAAACCTACTAATATTTGTCCCACAATTTTTTTAGTGGTATTAAAATTTATATAATTAAATTAACCCAAACTAGCCATCTTAGCTTGAAAATTAGGATTATAAACACAGAGATGTTCTATGACCTTAGAAAAATCAGAGAACATAGTCTCTATCCTGAGGAACAAACCCTCAAAATTTCAAGCCATGGTGAGCAATGCTTTGCCATAATGAATTGAAGTACAATAGAGAGTATTTAATTAATAAAAAATCAAGGAGTTGTCAAATAATTTTTATTTTTAGTCCAAATTACTTTCTTTGATTCAATGAGTAAGTGGGTATTTTTAATTTATTTCTATGATTTCTTTATGAAAAGATATGAATTTTTAAAGTTCTGACATTCAAATAAATAAAAAAAAATCCATAATTTTCTAGTTAGATACGCGGCGCCACCTCAACTTTGGCAGCTCCAAATTCTCCACATGGTGCTCTATTATTTGAGGTCACTAACCACGTAGCCGCCTCATCAGCCCACCTTTTCATTCCATCTGCTCTTCCAACACAATCTCAACAGTTTATGAAATAAACGCATGATTGGGCGGCATCCATTCGTTGTCCCCAAGTGACCTAACTCGTAAGCCCTTCACACTAAAACCTTAAGATCTTGAGCTACACTCAACCAAATCAATTCAAGTTTGTTCCTATACCTTAATCTACTCAAGATGAACATATTCATATGGCATATATAGTATAAAATACAATAAATATGTATGGAGAATCAAATGAAGCTAGATTTAGGGTTGAGGCTCAATACCTTTGTCTGAGAGGGGAGGCCTCAATTAGATGATTTTAGTAGCTTTGATTGGGTCTAAAGAACCTCTAAATAAAGTCAGGTATCATTTTGATCAAAGTGGATTTCAGGTGTTGATCAAAGTCTATTCTAAGGGCTCTCTATGATGGGGCTTTTATTGGGAGTCAACTCCACTCACTCAAAGGATGGTGTGTGCAAATTTAATTAGTGTTTGGTGGAGTGTGGAGCTGTGGGGAAATCTTTCATGGTTTTCCCTCAAATTTGAACTCAAAATTGAGCTCTCAAAGGAGAATCAAAACGGTGAAAATGATGGGCTTGAGAAGTTCTTGGAGAGTGTCTGGAAGCAATTGGTCAGAGTCACCCTAAGGAAATTGTCTTGCCTTATGTTTTGGCCATGAGAGAGGGGTTTAAATAAAATAGCTTAGGGTGGCTATCAGGGCCAATTAATGGGTGATAAACAATGCTTATGTGGAGGTTTTAAAAGTGTCAAAGCTAAGATGGGTGAGTATAGGGTTGGATGGAGGCATAAGGCTCTCAATTTTGGTGTTTTCCAGTAACTAAAATGGCTTGCCAGAGTAGAGGAGGTGGTCAGGCGGCCAGGTGAGAGAGGGGGAGGTTTAATTAAGCTTAAATCCTAATGGTATGGCATGATGGAAAGTATACTTTGGTTTAGGCCCAAAAAAGGATAAGATTCCTTAAATCAAGGGACCATTGGTCCATGGCTCCCATAGGGTGGGCTAAGTGAGTCTAGCTTGGTCACTAGAGTCCAGAAAGTGCCTATAAAGGCTTTAGTTTTGTCAATTTGCCATGGCTTGATCAATTTTGGTGCATGGTTTCAATTAGGGTCAAATTGGCTTGAAGTTGGGCTTGGATTGGGATAGACATGAAATATGACTCAATTGATTGATTAATATGGTGTATATGATTTTCATAAAGTATTTAGAAAAGATTTGGAGTGATTTTTTATTGATTTGGGGGTTTAATTTGAAGGAATTTGGGCATTTGATCAATTTAGGGATATTGGGTTAGACTTGGGATTAGGTTAGGCTAGAGTTGGGATAAGTCCAAATTGAGGGCTCCCAATGGTCTAGGGGAATGTTACAAAGAGTTCTCACCATTAATGGGGTGTCAATTTTAGGATTTGGGCATTCAATTTTGTGACAGTTGGAGACATGGCTAAATTGGGGCAAAATTGGGGAATTAGGACTATGTTGAATTTGGGTGAAATTGAGGCTTTTAAAAGTCCAATTTAAGGATCAAATTGATATGTTAGTGTTCTGAAAAGTTTATGATGCAAAATTGGGGCAATTGGATAGGTTTGGAGGTTCAATTGAGTGAGATTTTGGTTTTGGGTCAAATTGGGGCTTTTGATTTGACTTTGAATTGTATTTAAATGTGGGTCAATTGGGATAGGATTTTGTCTAAACTGAGTTTGGTCATGATGAATTTGATTTTAAAATTGAAATTGAGGAAAATTTGAACCAAATCGGTGGACATTGGGGGTGAATTGGGGTAATTGGGCCTTCAAGGGCAATTTGGGCCTTTGATTCAAATTGAGTCAATTTTGTTAAATTGGGCTTAATTGAGGGGTCCAAATTTGCTTTGGGGAAATTTTAAATGATTTGGAAGGTTTTGCGATAGTTTGGGCCACCAAGGGTATTTTGGTAATTTTGACAAAATGAGGTGTATTTTGGTAATTTTGGCAATTTAGGGAGGTTTGGGCCAATTTCGGTGGTTTCAAATGGGTTGAGATGATTTTTGGACAAATTTGAGTATTTTTAGTAAAATTGGAAATTTTGGTCGAGCTTGGGATTTGGAGGTGTTTTGGTAAATCGGGTAGATTTGGTGGCATAAGGCTACGTTAGGTATTTTGGTGAATATGAGGAATTATTGGTGAATATGAGGTATATATCCCTGTTGAATTAACTTTTACACAGAAGGAGAAAAGTAACCAAAAGGTAATTCCCTTAATTCATTAGAATCTTCTCCAAGATTTACATGATTTTCAGAACTTGTAGAAGGGGAAGCATGGTAAAACTTAATTTGGCTTCAAACCAACACTATGAACTTCCTTAACCTCTAAACTCTCAACCTTTTGAGGGTAGATTGGAGTAAAGGTCACTAAATTCACGTAGTGGTTGATTAGATCATACATCGACTCATATTCATCTTTATCCACATCCACATCTTCATAGGAACTTCAACATTCTCCTTAACGAGTTCATCAAACTTAAGTACAATTTGAGGATCAATTTAAAAATCAAGATCGGAGTTAGATTGAGCAAATTCAATTATGTTATCACTAAAAAAAGTTAAAATATAGTCAAAGTAATAACAATTTTTCTCCTAATACCCTAGTGGAGAAAAAAGATAATCATCCATGGTCATGGGTTCGAAGATTTTCTTCCCCGAATCTAAGACAACCAATCTAACAGAGGCAGCCCCTATCCTACCCCCTCACGCTATTAGTCTTCACAACAATGTTGTTCTCCTTCTCTTCTTATTGTGGAAAATTCTTTGGAGAGATCTCCAGCTTGGGCTGAGCAGGCTGTAAACTCTGAACGGTTGCCTGCGCTGAAGCGGTTTGAATATGATCCAGTATCTTCTTGGATGACTTGCTTCAAACTGTACTCCATCCATCCTTTTCTGAATACAAATCTATCAAAGTGATTGGCTTGGCCAAAATCATATTTAGAGAATCTTTTTTAGGTTCTTTTAAATATTCCTTTAGGATTGTTATATTGCCTTCTTTAAAATTCCTCTCAAGCCAGTCCTTCATTACAAAACAATCCTTTATTGTAAGCTCCAATATTTTAAGGTAGAGGCTGAAATTGGGATACTCCTTATCAACTTCTTTTGGCTTCTTCAACTCTGGTAATCTGAACTCTGGCTTCTTCATTAAATTTTTGAACAACTTTTGCACAACCTCATCTTTTAAAGAAATATCCTCCTCTTTCATTCTGAAAGGGTCAAGCACTGTCTACCTTCTACCTGGTACGGTCCTCCCTGATGTGATTGTTTGCTACAATTGCCACACTGCTGTGTTTGTGATTGTTGAGTATGCTATGACGATTGTTGGGAATTTTGTCGAGAATACTCTGCCTATATCTTCATCAGCTGCTTTCCCTTATCAACCGTTGTCACTGTTCCAGAATTCTTCTATAATATTCTATTTGTTCTGGTCTTTTCTTATTTCTCTTGGAAATCTATGTGTTTAACTTCTTCTTGCAGATTGCTAGCTTTGCTGAGCAGCTTCTTGAAGGACTTTATGGAGAGTCGTTTAAGCATGAAAGCTATCATCTCATGTATATCTTTTGAGTGGAATCTCAATTGCATGATGTTCATGTAGCTGAGGCTAACATGTCATGCTAAGTTTCTCCACCTAAAGATAAATCCACTAAACTATCGTTAGGCTTTTACCTCTTTATCATGAGATCTTCGATAGAAAATTATGATGTGATCCAGCAAATCTATTTATAAATAACTATTCTAACTCAGAGAATGCCTTCACTGATGTTGGCCAGCTCAACATACCAATCAAATGTTATCTCTAATAAGTTGCTGACAAACTGACAAAAAAGCAAGGCTTCATTACCTCCAGTATTGCCACAAATGGCTTGAAAATCCACTATATAGTACATGGGATTACCCTTCCCATCAAATATCTTAAAGTTTAGTGACACAAAATGCTTACGGTAGGCATCTCACTAAAATCCTCTGATTAGGGTCTACCCTTCAAAATCAATGCACCACCATTAAATTGGGCCAAGGCCTCTTGAACTTGGTTGACCATCTTTTTAAACTTCTTTTCAAGTATGACACTTTGGTCAAAGTCCTTTTTTTGTTGATCATCTCTGTTAGTCGAGGCAACTTCCTTACTTTCATCTTTGATATGTACAATTTGTGGATGGTTGACTTATGGAAGCTAACGGTTATGGTTGAGACTGTCCATGAACTGTAATCATAGCAGCCATGGTAGTGGCCATCTCTTCCATTCTTTTCTTCATTTATCTTTTTTCCTCATCCCTCAGCGGAAAAATCCTACGCAAATCATCTACAACATTCCCTTCAACAAGAGGTTAGGCATCGTGTGCAGATGCAACAACTCTAGTTTCAATGACTTGAATATCCATGAAGTCTTCATCAAGAAGGTCATTAAAGTCAAAATCTTCATCATCATCAACATCAACGGAAACTTCATGTTCTTGGGCTAACTTAGAAATCATGACCCTGAGCTTCCCAATCATTTTTTTAAATATTAATTCTTGTATCATTTTAACTTCTGGTGGATTATGCTGAACATCCTACATTTGTTCATCCAATTTTGTAGCAATAACTGTGACGATGTCAGATACTTCGAACCCTTGCTTCATTCTATTATCCTGCCTTACAGGCTCATTGAACAGTATTGGTACAATAACCTTAGGTACCCATACCTTTTTCTTTGACGGTGATGTCTTGAGAATGGGTGTATTAACAGAAGAATCAGTATGTCAGAGAGAGGCATAATCCCCATGGTGCGGACCAAATATAGTACCGTGTAACTTCTTCATATTTTCCTTTAGAAATTTAGAAACATCATTATGACTGGTAACTGGTAGAGTTCTCGGACTTATATGTAACTTAACACATTAATGACCTGCAGGTCTTGGAGCAGTGACAGTAGAATCGGTGGTGATTTTGGTAGTATCAACTCTGCTTCCCAAGCTGAACTTGACGGGAATGCGAGTAGGGTACGTTTTAGTTGATCTTTGAAGCCATTTAGCGGATCTGAAATCCCTTAAATTTTCTTTCTTCAAGTGAGGGGATACTGCACATCCCACTCGTTTAAGTAATTCATTGACTGGACCAACCCTCTTTGGTATCTAGTCTTTGGAATATTATACTGACTCGGGTGATAGGAGGGGTCTTCTTCCTCTCTCACCATATCTATGAGGTGACGGTAAAGTCGCTGCAATCCTTTTGATACTCGCGTACCCTTTGTTGTTCATTATGGGATGGAACCTACCCCCTCACAGAAGCGGATAGGTCTCCAACAATCTTAGTTCTTCCTAATGAGGAATTTCATCTATAGACACCTATTTAGAAATATGGGCTTTAGCAGCCTTTCGAACCTTTCGGCTATGGTTTCTTCTTGGTGACTGAGTTAATGGCATAGACTTCAAACTTGATCCAATTTCAAATATCAATGGTGGGACGGTAAATCATTCAGTTGTATCTTTAATAACCATGACCTTATTTCTCTTTGCAAAAACAAAAATAATAAATTTGACAGGTGTCATGGTGGAAGTTGTCTTTACCCTCTTTTAAGAAGGAAAATCCTAGGGACAGTTTAGGTTAAGTTCAACGGAAGGCTCCTGAACTTCTGAAGTGGAGACTTTCATTACGATGAATGGAGCTTTTCCAAGAATGACTTCAAGTTCATTGAATCTGGCTCCAAACTTGATGGTGGGAGCGACATTGTGAACATCACAGCTAGTTGGCAAGTTGCAAGAGAAAGTTAGAGTATGGAACACCATTGCAGCAGCTTCAAAAAAGAAGCTCTTGGGTTTAGTTATTTGGCCAAGACTTTGTAACTCTAGTGCGAATATAAAAAAATTAACAAAGGCCAATCTATAGACTGGGCAGTCTTTATTTAATTTTGACTTGTGAGGATTTTAAGAGTTTAGTGAAATAATTTTGAAAGTAGGGGCATTTTAATTAAGAAAAATTAAAGAAAAAGAAAACATGCAGAAATTTGATTTAATTTGCGAATTAACAAACCAAATTTGAAAAGAGACTAAAGGGAAAGTAAAGTTTTACGATCCATTGTGGGAATAACTTCACAACTCACAATGTCCAGGCGGAGCTAGTCTACCAACACACCTATTTAGGGTCCGACCCCACACAAAAGACAAAAATTCATAATGAACTGTTGAACCTCTCTATCCAAAGGTGATTGTACATGTGGTCCTAATGTTTGGAAGAGTTGACCGTACTTACCCAAGAAAGAAATGGGTGAAATATGCCAATAGAAGAAGGGTAATACATATATCAATAGGGTAAAGTGCAAGCTTGTCATTCTTCTTACTAAGATGCTTAATGAAATTGTAGTCTCCATCAACATTGAGGTTATCATGAAATCCTTTAGGAAAAAAATTAGAATCTCTAGCATCAGAGGAACTCCCTCCGGCAATAGTAGCCATCAAACTTTTATATTATGACCTAACTCAAAAATGAACGGAAAGAAAAGAGAAAGAGACAGAGGAGAAGAGGAAAGCTCTCACCCAGAAGTTCAACCCGAAAGAAAACCATGATCGCCTCCGAAATCGCCAGGGCAGAGAACCCTAGCCGCCACCATCACAATAATTTTGCATTTTAATATATATATATATATATATTCTGGAAGGAACACTGCTCCAACTATATTATGGGAAAAAAAACCATAGAAGTTACAAAACGAAGGGAACCCTAAAACCCCTCAAAAACTTATGGAAACTTTGATCTAAAAAAAGTTTGAGGTAACAGATCCCCTTCCAAAAGTAATTGCAGAGAAGGGTTAATGGATTTGTGTTGACCTCACTTTTGGTTGAGGTCTAGAAAAACTTCTTCAGTAGCCTAGGTCTAGCCATAGGACTTTCCTATTGACTAGTCTTAGAAAATTAGAAAAGGTACCCCCATAATTAGAAATTCAAATCTCTCCTATTTACTCAACTTGAAATTTCACATATTGATCTTAACCTCCAACATTTAGTAGGTAAGATCATTATAAGAGAATTCAAGAAGAATCCCTATAGGATTACTTGGCTTTAGGGTCAATCATGGGTGTTGACTTGGAACTAGGGTACACCATATCTTCACAATACATTAATCCATGGTTCATTTAGAATGGATATTTATCCAATTCTATGTGAAATGCCTAATTTGGTCTTTTGCCCCTAGGCACCTCCAAATTACCTAACTGCCCTTGGGACCCAAATTTGGCTAATATTCCCAAATTTTGCCAAAATACCCAAAATTGATCAAAACCCATTTCAAACACCTTGGATACA